>JAVJIF010031068.1:0-134710 GCA_038442645.1 Agave tequilana
TTCTTGAGCATCATAACTATATTCTACACTTTAACAACTAATATCTTACAAGGTCTAGGTGACTACAAGATCTTCAACTGGGCTTCTCTATTAACGATGTCGAGTGCTTTGAGCTTGAATCCTGTACTTGAATATCCTTGAGTCTTCAATACATTCCTTTAGAGGAAGAAGATTTCTTGAATCCTTTAAAATCCTGAACGTAGTTAAACACTTGAACTTGATTGTACTAATAATCACATACATTTTGTTATCATCAAAACCATGAACCAGTGATTGTAATCTTGGGCCAACGCATTCTTGGTCATATGAATTACTAGTATTATCATCACAAATATTTTTAATAATGAAAATAATAGTCAAGGAGAGTATTTTCATCCAAATGACTTGTGCACACAAGTCCCGCCGCAACATACTCTGCCTTGGCAGTTGAGAGGGCTATGAAATTTTGTTTCTTGGAAGACCATAAACAAGGCAATTTTCTAGAAATTGATAAGTACCATTAGTGCTCTTCTTATCCACTCTACGACCAGCATAGTCAGCATCCGAATAACTCGTCATAGGAAGTTGTACGATTTTTGATACCACAAGCTCATTCCAATAGTGCCCTTAAGATATCTATAATGTGTTTTACCACAATTAAGTGAGAACTCTTTAGGATAAGATTAATCTAGCACATAGACACACACACTAATTATAATATCCGGCCTACTATCTGTTAAATAAAGTAAAACTACCAATCATGCTTTAATGTCTATATTTATACTTTGTTCATCCTTGTCAAGCTTTGTAGTAGTGGCCATAGAGTCTTGCTTAGATTTGCATCTTCAAGCTCAAATCTCTTGATAAGTTCTCTTGTGTACTTGGCTTGATTTATGAAAATTTCATCACTCCTTTACTTGATTTGGAGTCCAAAGAAGTAGTTTAGTTCTCCCATCATAGACATCTCAAACTTATTCTTCATGCACGATTTAAAATCTTTGCAAAGCTTTTCATTAGTGGATCCAAAGATAATATCATCAATATAAATTTGAACAATTAGGATATCACTATACATACTTATAAACAAGTGGTGTCAACTTATCTTTACAAAATGATTTGAAATTAGAAAAGTTGAAAGCCTTTCATACCAAACTCTTGGAGCTTATTTTAAACCATATAAAGCTTTATCAAGTTTGAAAACAAATTCGGATGTGAAGAATCAACAAACCCGGAGAGTTAATCAACATACACTTTCTCTTCTATAAAACCATTTAAAAATGCACTTTGGACATCCATTTGAAAAAATTTGAAATCTTTAAATGAAGAAAAGGCAAGTATCATCCGTATGGCTTCAAGTCGTGCAATGGGTACAAGGTTTCCTCAAATCAATACGTTCAATTTGGGTGTAACCTTGGGCCACTAACCTAACTTTATTTCTAATAATATTACCTGACTCATCTGACTTATTCCTAAAAATATTTTAGTAACAATAGTTGGTCTATCATGGGGTCTAGGAATAAAGTGCCAAACTTTGTTGCACTCAAATTGATTGAGCTCTTCTTGTATTGCAAGTAATCAATGGAGTCGACCTCAGCTTCGAAGATGTTCTTGGACTCAATCTGTGAAATAAAACCAAATGGCCACATAAATCATAGAGTTAAGATCGAGTAGTCCACCTTAGATACATCACCTATGATGAGGTCCTTGGGATATTTGAAGCATATCTTCAATCTTTGGACGTGGTATATTGGCTCCACTTCAACCTCTTGAACTTCACCTTATTCATCAACATTTGGCTTTTCTTCTTCTATATGTGAGTCCTTCAAAGTTTTTCTCACCATGTCTTCACCTAAGGATCAATCTCTACAACATTCTCACAAAAGCATTAGATTTCTCAACTTAACATGTATAGAGTCTTCAATAGTCAAAATAGATCTATTGAAGACTCAATAGGCACATAATTGGTCATAAACTGGAGTACATAACAGGCATAACGGGAGTCATAACAAGCATAACGGGAGTCCATAACAAGATATCAGGAACTACATTCCCGTAATGTGATAATCTGAGTAGAGAGTTAATCATAACTGATATCAGGTTTTAACATGCCAATGACAAGTGTTCAAGTAGGTGACAGGTGATAAGTCATGTCATAACAGGAAGCAAGTCTTAAGTAGTAGCACGTCAGGTGTCAGGTGATAATACATCATTTGTTAGGTGATACAGATAGGTGTATGTCAAGTGTTAACATAACAAATATGTACATGACAAGTGATAGAATATAGCTGAGCACAATTAAACGGAGCTGAGCAGGCTGAAGGCACAGACAGCGAACAGTGTTTAGTCACTAAAGTGCTTGGCGAGGTTACCGGGACGACTCAGCTTAAAGTGAGAGTAGAAAATCTGGCAGCATCTCACCTAGACGAATTTAGTTAATAAAGCGCTGAGCGCTAAGCATGCCCCACGGCGGAGCTGAGAGACCTGATGGTCTAAGCGCACTCCTCTTTCGAGGAAGTAGGCGGAGCCCAGAGGATAAAGTACGCTCGGAGTTTACGCGCACTCTCGGTAGCTACCACGAAACCCATAAGGGTACAGGCCTGAAACCTTGGGTAGCCAGCCCAAGAGTGGGTAGAAAACCCAGAGTCAGTACGAGAGTACCTGCACGAGATGTTAGTATCACACGAGCATACATACAAGCATGATAATATCTACACTACCATAGAGTGGAGAAGCCTGGAGGCTGATAGGGGCCCAGAGGCCAAGTAGAAAGTGTAACCCCCAGATCCCTGCTGTACGTATCACAGTATCAGTCCTCGATACGACGTACAAATTGATTTGACCTCTGTGGTAGTCCGATTGAGCTGATTTCAGTTTCAAAAAGCATTTTGCTAATATATTAGATTTTTCAGGATTTTCTAGATTTTTCTGGATTATTTTGGAAAATCTCCGTTGTCAGTGTCGACCGATACCGATAACCGACTCTACGATTTTTATTTCACAAACGGAGTTGTATTTTGAGCATCTGCTCTCATCATGTGCCTTAAAATCGTGTTATCTACGTTAGGATATTTTGGAGATTTTTCTGAATTTATCAAAAATCGGGCCAAACCGGTGTCGCCCGGTGTCGGTGAGACACTCCGGGATTTTTAATTTGCAAACCGAATTGAAGTTCTTTAAACCGTTTTCATATTACATCTCAGGATAATATTCTCTATTTTCTATAATTTTTGGGCACCGTTCGTAGCTAGTCGAATTTTGGACCGAATTAAATAATATTAAATTAATAAAATAAATTCCTTTCTTTTCTTTCTTTTTCTTTCCCCTTCTTCCTTTCCCTAGACTCTTCTTCCCCACTGCCATTGTTTCCACCGCCTTTCCCTCCTCCCTATAAAACCCTCTCCCCTCTCTCTCCTCACTCTCTTCCTCTCTCTCTCTCTGCGTGTCCTGTGGGGCCACCACGGCCGGCGCGCCGCTGGTGGCCGGCGACCCCCAACCGGAGGCCGCCCCCTCCTCTTCTTCTCCTTTCTTCGTCTTTTTCTTCTTTCCAGTCTTACTTTTCTTTCTTTTCTTTTCTTTTCTTCTTCTTTCTCTCCCCCGCTCTCCCGTTCCCTAGGAGCCGCCGCCGGCGGCAGAATCGCCGGCGGCGAGGCGGCGCCAGCGGGGCTGGCGGTGGCCAGCCCCTGCCCCATCTCTTCCTCCTTGCAAATCCTCCCTCTCTCAATCTCTCGTCCTCACCTCTCTGTTTCCCCGGCTGGCTTACGGCCGCGCGCCGGCGGCCGGGATCCGCCGGCGGGCCTCCCGCCGCCGCTGGCCAGCCGAGCTGGTCGGCTGGCACGCGCAGCACAACAACAGAGCAAGCTGCTGCTGCTGCTATGCTTTCCCTTGTTGGGTTGGGTAATACCCAAACCCAATAACCCCTATTGGGTTACATTAAACCCATTAAACCCGTTACCATTAACCCATTTACTTAAGTTAAATGGGTCTGCGTTGTGGATCTGGACCAGACCGTTATGAGCCTAAACCCGCATCCAACCCAATAAAGGTACGTTTTTAGAAACCCCCTGCTACATTTCCGTAATTGCATTACAATAGTTTTATTTACATATTTAACTCATTTTCTGTTACTTTAAGTATTCGGGCGATATCCGGAGCATCCGACTCCGATTTGGACGATTCTGGATCCGTTGCGATCGTGAGAAAGAGAGCTACCTTCCCATGGCTAGTTTGTGAGTGTTTTCTTTTCTAAATTACATTTATTTATTTATTCATGTTTAAGTTTCGTTATGAAACCGTAATTATAGTTTAACACTAGCACTGTTAATTAATAACTTAACTCGAGAAACGTCATGTTTTGTAATAAGAATCTGTATACAATGTGAGTAAACATAGACACTAAGCTAGATGATCAATTAAAGAATCACTAGACATTGTCACTGCATGGATAACTATTATAGTTACACACTACTGCTACTTGGACACCAAGACACGCGTACTTCATTATACGGGATCTTGTCACTATTCCCCTGTCACCCTTACCGACCCACTGGTACACTAAGCACCGTAGTGCATGTCGATATCGGTTACACTGGATATCAGTATTGCATGTAGATTTCATGTAGTTTCATGTACACGTCTCACTCACCATTACATATTTTGTAACCTACTGATATACGGAGACACTAGTACACTGGATACCGTCATGTTAGATTGATATTCTCGTTACATGGATGCACTGATCACTGTTTACATGCATCACAGAGATATTACACGGATTCTTGCTAACACATAGATGTTCCACTGGTACACGGATAGACCGATGCACGGATTACCGCATTCATATTATTATTACCGTTATGTCATGTTTCATATCACTGTTACACATGTATGTCATGTTTCCATATCCCTGTTACACATGCATGTATGGTTTTCGTTATTCTTATCATATGGATTCCCGTTCATATTATTGTTCCATGTTATAGTAGTCATGTTATATGATTGTTTCTTGTTACTGATATGGCTACCCCCGTTACTGGACATGAGAGCTGTTGATATGCGATCTGTGGAATCCCACATCTACTGTTCCCGTTTCTCGTTATATTGTTCCCGTTTCCCGTTATATTGTTCTATGCTATCAACAGAGCTCAGGTCTAGGTCCTGTTATCATGTTACATGTATCATATACTGTATTTGTTCTTGTAATATCAGGTCATAAAGATAACTTGGGGATGGGGGAGACTTGACGGTTGATTAGATCTTATCGGGTGATGTACTGGATCATATTGTTAGTCCCACTGCAGGGGACGGTAGTGCTACCTACCAATTACTCCATGAGCTCACGTTACTTGATTCATGCTCCCTCTTAGCGGAGGGCCCTGGTCTCAGCAGCCGGGGTTTGTTTAAGGCCATGATCCCGGTATGCACGGGATACACCTACCCGATAAGAACTCCTCGACCATGGGTTTTCAATTAACATAATAAAACAGTATACACAATAGTGACGTCAGGAACACTTGTTATTTGATCTCTCTCGTTTGGATAATGGTACCCGTATGCCATGTCCAGATGGGTTTCGACTGGATGCGGGCTCCAGTATGAACTGCCAGTGGTATGGGACACTGGAAGAGAGTGATTATAATACCAGTGTGGTGCTGATTGCTACTATTGGATAAATACTTGACTTGCCTGATACATGTATGCTATTGTTTAGTTGTACTTATTACTATACCTGATCATTTATCCGCTAAAATGTTACTGGTACATGTTACACTTTCTGTGGTGGCATCCTACTCAGATATATGTATACTCTTGCATATATTCTGTTTTCTGTATATCTTGTAGACCTCATTACTGTCTATGCACAACACCGTATTATGGTTATATGCCTATCTGCATGTTCACTTCTATTACTTCACCACTGGCATGTTCCTTTCTATCACGTCACCACTAGGCAACAGTACTTATTATATAAACTGGATACGACTATAGACATGACCCGATGATAACCGGCTAAGTAGTGATGGTATTAAAAGATAACATGTCTTATATTTCTACTGCTTCTTATACTTATTCTTTAGTATCACTATGACAACATCATGTATTATATATTAGTATCGTGCTTGTATTACTATTGTATATATTACTGCCTCCTTCATTTTACCACTCACTAGGTCGTTTCTGACGACCCTGAATTTGCGTGCCCAGGTTGGAGATCTGAGTTATCGTTTTGTCAGATAGGTTATTGGATTCCCATAGGAGACTTATCATCGAGCCCATTCATAGGTATCTTTGTGATTTGTTTCTGTTATCTTATTTATTCCTGTATTTCTATCTGTTATGATCACTAACCCTTTCTACAGGTATTATTGTACTTATTTCCTGCTGGAACTATTGTGTATATGGAGGCCCTATCCTATACTGAGGCTTAACGTACTCGTGAGTGTGTTTTCACCTCGCGTATGTACGTCGCCATAACGTCCCCGTATCCTTGGGATCGGGGCGTTACATAGTGGTATCAGAGCCTAGGTTCACACCTGGTGTGGGTAACCACCTGGGTCAATACTCGGGCTCTTACCACAGTACAACCAGATTTCATTCACGCTCGTCTGTATTTGAATTTGGGATTCCAGCAAAGAGTACAAGAATACCATGTCATTGACAATTCATTCCTTGACTCTTTCTATTCCTTACGGACAGTTCTCAACGAGCCTATCCGACTTTCTTCTTGCTTTCTTTTCATCTTCTTGCTTCCAATCCCTTAGTGTGAGTTCACTAATCCGTTAGTGTTAGTTCACTACCATACGTTTCCATCCCGAGTTCCTTATAGATATCAGAGTGCGCAGCGGAAGTGTCGTGGACCCGTAACATTTAGGCTTTGGGGTTGAAAATATTGATCTCCCTCCTGATGTGAAATTTCAAGGACGAAATTTTTTGTAAGGTAGGGAGAAATGTAACCCCTGATCCCTGCTGTACGTATCCAAGTATCAGTCCTCGATACGACGTACAAAATTATTTGACCTCTATGGTAATCCGATTGAGCTGATTTCAGTTTCAAAAAGCATTTTGCTAATATTTTAGATTTTTCAGGATTTCTGAAATTTTTCTGATTATTTTGGAAATCTCCGTAGTCGGTGTCAACCGATACCGATAACCGGCTCTACGATTTTTATTTCAAACGGAGTTGTATTTTAAGGATCCGCTTTCACCATGTGCCTTAGAATCATGTTATCTATGTTAGGGTATTTTTGGGGATTTTTCTGAATTTATCAAAAATCGGGCCAACCGGTGTCACCCGGTGTCGGCGAGACACTCCTAGATTTTAATTTGCAAACCGGATTAAGTTCTTCAAACCGTTTTCATATTACATCTCAGGATAATATTCTCTATTTTTTAGAATTTTTGGACACCGTTCGGAGCTAGTCGAATTTTGGACCGAATTAAATAATATTAAATTAATAAAATAAATTCTTTTCTTTTTCTTTCCCTTCTTCCTTTCTCTGGACTCTTCTTCCCCACCGCCATTTGTTTCCACCGCCTTTCCCTCCTCCCTATAAAAACCCTCTCCCTCTCTCTCTCCTCACTCTCTTCCTCTCTCTCTCTGCGTGTCCCGTGGGGCCACCACGGCCGGCGCGCCGCTGGTGGCCCGGCGACCCCCAACCGGAGGCCGCCTCCTCCTCTTCTTCTCCTTTCTTCTTCTTTTTCTTCTTTTCCTATCTTTTTTTTCTTCTTTTCTTTTCTTTTCTTCTTCTTTCTCTCCCCCGCTCTCCCGTTCCCTGGGAGCCGCCGCCGGCTGGCAGAATCGCCGCGGCGAGGCGGCGCCAGCGGGGCTGGCTGGGCAGCCCCTGCCCCATCTCTTCCTCCTTGTAAATCTTCCCTCTCTCAATCTCTCGTCCTCACTCTCTCTGTTTCCCCGGCCTGGCTTACGGCCGCGCCGCCGGCGCCGGCCGGGATAGCCGCGGCGGCCCCCCCGCCGCCGCCGCCAGCCGAGCTGAGCTGGCCGGCCGGCCCGCGCAGCATAGCAGCAGCAAGCTGCTGCTACTGCTGCTATGCTTTCCCTTGTTGGGTTTGGGTAATACCCAAACCCAATAACCCCTATTGGGTTACATTAAAACCCATTAAACCCGTTACCCATTACCCATTTACTTAAGTTAAATGGGTCTGGGTTTGTGGATCTTGACCCGACCCGTTATGAGCCCAAACCCGCATCCAAACCCAATAAAGGTACATTTTCAGAAAACCCCCTGCTACATTTCCGTATTTGCATTACAATAGTTTTATTTACATATTTAACCCATTTCTGTTACTTTAGTATTCGGGCGATATCCGGAGCATCCGGACTCCGATTTGGACGATTCTGGATCCGTTGCGATCGTGAGAAAGAGAGCTACCTTCCCATGGCTAGTTTGTGAGTGTTTTCTTTTTCTAAATTATATTTATTTATTTATTTATTCATGTTTAGCTTTCCTTATGAAACCGTAATTATGGGTTAAGCACTAGCACTGTTAAATTAATAACTTAACTCGAGAAACGTCAGGTTTTATAATAAGAATCTGTATACAATGTGAGTAAACATAGACACTAAGCTAGATGATCAATTAAAGAATCACTAGACATTGTCACTGCATGGATAACTATTATAGTTACACACTACTGCTACTTGGACACCAAGACACGCGTACTTCATTATACGGGATCTTGTCACTATTCCCCTGTCACCCTTACCGACCCACTGGTACACTAAGCACTGTAGTGCATGTCGATATCGGTTACACTGGATATCAGTATTGCATGTAGATTTCATGTAGTTTCATGTACACGTCTCACCATTACATATGTTTGTGACCTACTGATATACGGAGACATTAGTACACTGGATACCGTCATGTTAGATTGATATTCTCGTTACATGGATGCACTGATCACTGTTATTACATGCATCACAGAGATATTACACGGATTCTTGCTACACATAGATGTTCCACTGGTACACGGTTAGATTGATGCACGGATTACCGCATTTCATATTATTATTACCGTTATGTCATGTTTACATATCACTGTTACACATGCATGTCATGTTTCCATATCCCTGTTACACATGCATGTATGGTTTCTTTATTTCTTGTCATATGGATTCCCGTTCGTATTATTGTTCCATGTTACAGTAGTCATGTTATATGATTGTTTCCTGTTACTGATATGGCTACCCCCGTTACTGGACATGAGAGCTGTTGATATGCGATCTGCGGAATCCCACATCTACTGTTCCCGTTTCTCGTTATATTGTTCCCGTTTCCCGTTATATTATTCTATGCTATCAACAGAGCTCAGGTCCAGGTCCTGTTATCATGTTACATGTATCATGTACTGTATTTGTTCTTGTAATATCAGATCATAAAGATAACTTGGGGATGGGGGAGACTTGACGGTTGATTAGATCTTATCGGGTAATGTACTGGATCCATATTGTTAGTCCCACTGCAGGGGACGGTAGTGCTACCTACCAATTGCTCCATGAGCTCACGTTACTTGATTCATGCTCCCCTCTTAGCGGACGGCCCTGGTCCTCAGCAGCCAGGGGTTTGTTTAAGGCCGTGAGCCCGGGTATGCACGGGATACACCTACCCGATAAGAACTCCTCGACCATGGGTTTTTCAATTAACATAATAAAACAGTATACACAATAGTGATGTCAGGAACACTTGTTATTTGATCACTCTCATTTAGATAATGGTACCCGTATGCCATGTCCAGATGGGTTCGACTGGAGTGCGGGCTCCAGTATGAACTGCCAGTGGTATGGGACAACTGGAAGAGAGTGATTATAATACCAGGTGGTGCTGATTGCTACTATTGGATAAATAACTTGACTTGCCTGATACATGTATATTATTGTTTATTTGTACTTATTACTGTACCTGATCATTTATCCGCTATCATGTTACTGGTACATGTTACACTTTCTGTGGTGGCATCCTACTCAGGTATATGTATACTCTTGCATATATTCTGTTTTTCTGTATATCTTGCAGACCTCATTACTGTCTATACACAACACCGTATTATGTTATATGCCTATCTGCATGTTCACTTCTATCACGTCACACTGGCATGTTCTTTCTATCACGTCACCACTAGGCAACAGTACTTATTATATAAATTGGATACGACTATAGACATGACTCGATGATAACCGGCTAGGTAGTGATGGTATTAAAGATAACATGTCTATATATTTCTACTGCTTCTTATATACTTATTCTTTAGTATCACTATGACAACATCATGTATTATATATTAGTATCGTGCTTGTATTACTATTGTATATATTACTGCCTCCTTCATTTTACCACTCACTAGAACGCTTTCTGACGACCCTGGTTTGCGTGCCCAGGTTGGAGATCCGAGTTATTGTTTTGTCAGATAGGTCATTGGATTCCCATAGGAGACTCATCATCGAGCCCATTCATAGGTATCTTTGTGATTTGTTTCTGTTATCTTATTTATTCCTGTATTTCTATCTGTTATGATCACTAACCCCTTTCTACGGGTATTCTTGTACTTATTTCCTGCTGGGACTCTTGTGTATATGGAGGCCCTATCCTGTACTGAGGCTTAACGTACTCGTGAGTGTGTTTTCACCTCGCGTATGTATGTCGCCATAACGTCCCCGTATCCTTGGGATTGGGGCGTTACAGAAAGCCCGAAAGCTAAAAGGGCCCAGAGGCCAAATAGGGAGCCCGGAGGCTAACGACCACGAAAGGTCGGCCATGCATGGTACAAGCAGTAAAAACACATCACAGGCATGGTATATATATGCAAGAAGGAAACTATCCTAGTACAAGCATTTGTCACGGCATATACATGAACAATCACGGGCACTTGACCACATACAAATCAGGGGCACACCCAATCCAAATATTCAAAATTTATATTAAATACATGTCGACCCGACGAAGCGGGAAAAACTAAATAGAGGCGAGGACACTTGCCTAAATCTTTAGAAAAGTCAAAAACTCTGAAATCCTTGAACTTGCACATGCTCCACAAATATAATAAATATATAATAATTTTTTAGAGAGAAAGAGAAGAGGAGAGAGAGAAGAGAGAGGAGAGAGAGAGAAAGAGAGAGGAGAGCGAGAATCTGGAGAGAGAGAAAGATGAGAGAGAGAATCAGGAGAGAGAGAGGAGAATCTTGAGAGAGAGTACATGGGGGCAGAGAGGTTGCTGCCCCCTCTCTCAGCACACGGCCTGGCTCAGCCAGGCCGTGGCCGTCCCCAGCCTGGTCGCGCTTGCGCGGCCAGGGGAGTTCACCGGAGGCGGCGCCGCCGCCATGGCCAGCACAGGCCTGGGGGTGGCCGCCGGCCACCCCAAAAGAGAGAGAAGAGGGGAGAAGGGAGAAAGGGGTGGAGTTAGATGGTGGAGGTGGTGATTTTGGTGGTGGTTTTAGGTGGTGGTGGAGAAATTAAAGGAGATAGGAGGAGAAGGAGGAGTAGGGTGTTGTAAGGGTGGAGTTTGAGTAGAGAAGATGATGGTGGTGGTTAATTTGAAGAAGAAGATAAAGAAGAAGAAGGTGGAGTTGGTGGTGGTTTTGAGGAGGAAGGAGATGGGGATGGTTAATATTGCTGGAGATGGAGGAGAGGGAAGGAGATGGTCAGAGTTGGGGGATCATCGGTGGTGTTGGTGGCCGGAGGCGCCGGTGTGGGCTCGGTTGGGCGTCGGCCAAATGAAGTAGAAGAAGAAGAGAGGGAGAAGAAGAGAAGGGAGAAAGAAAGATAAGAAAAAGGAAAATAAAAGAAAAAGAAAAAGAAAAAGGAAGAATGATGATGGAGGTGATGGATGGGAGTGGGAGTTAATGAAAGGGGGTGAGGTGGCGGTTGGTTAAGTCAGTGTAAAGAAAAGAAAAAAAAAGAGAGAAGGAAGGAAGAAAAGAGAAGATTCAAAATAATAATATTATAATAAGGTCGAGAAATATGACTGTTCCAGAAAAATCCCCAAAATTCTCAGAGGTAGCTAATTTTGCCCTGAGAAATAACCCAAAATCATTTTTTAAAATAAAATTCCGTTTTCAAATTAAAAATCCTATAGTTAATCGTCGATACCGGTCTACACCGGATCGGCCGAATTTTTGATAAATTCTAAAAAATTCTAGAAAATGCATTAAAAAGAAAAATATTTTAAGAAGTAATATAAAAGTAGAATTCAAAAATTCAATTTCAATTGTAAAATAAAAATCAAGAATCAACTAGCGATACTGGCCGACACAAATCCGGTGGAATTTTGATAAATTTAGAAAAATCTCAGGAAAAAGTATTTAGATAGAAAATATGATTTTAAAAAATATATGAAAAGTCATTTCTAGAAATTTAACTCTATTTGTAATTAAAAAAAATTTGAGAATCAGTCAGCGGTACTGGTCGACACCGTTTTGAAAATTTTCAATTTAATTCAGAAAAATTTCAGAAAATCATAGAAAATCTAAAGTATTGAAAAACGATGTTTGAAACTAAAATTGGTCAAATCTAACTATCAGAAAGATCAAATTGAGTAATACACTAAGATCGGGTCCCCGGTTCAGACTAGGGCTGACTCCGAATCCACAAATCTGGACCCAAGGCAAAATGATTATATAATAATTCATAATACAAAAATATGAAAAGTAAATCGAAAAATGATTGAAAAATCTGAATACGGAACTAAGTACGTATTCTGGGAGCGGGGTGTTTACAAGGTCGAATAAGTTCGGGCCCAACCTAAACTTTATTACGCAATGTTCTCCTTGATTTACACAAGATCTATGAGAAATTTGCTCCATTATAAGAGTAATGATATGAACTATCTTGTTGCGCGACTAGTCCCAATCTCCCTTCGGCGTACAATAGAGTATCCAAGCTTGAATCCATCGTAGTATCCGATTGTTCCACAACCACCACTTTTGAAGCCGAGGATAACTGTAATCCACCAGCTGTAGCCTCCGAATTTTGCAATATATACACATGCTGAAAGGTTCAGCTTGAAACATCACATGGGCCTCTTTGAAACTTTCATAAGATCACCTTTCGAGCTGAAACTGAACTTTTCTCTATGTAAGGCTCCAAGAGAGATGAGATTGTACCTTGATTCAGAAGCATGATGAATACCTTGAAGAGTAGTGATACATCTATTATGAGACCGAATCTGGATTGTTCCTTCGCCAATCACCTGCATGTAACAAAATTTTCTATGAAGACTTCTCTCCCTTGAACTGAAGTATATGAAGAGAACATCTTCCAATTGGAACTGGTATGCTGTGAACATCCAGAATTTATGACCCATCTATTTTTGTTACAACTAGTCTATCTGTAACAGATAGAACGTCACACTATTTTTTATCTCCTTCAACCAGTTCAGTGACATTAGCATCTGGTTATTTCTTCTTTCGAAGCCAACACTCTCATCTAATGTGCCCTTCTTGTGACAATAGTTACATGTCAAATTCTTGTGTTTGAGTTATCGTGAAACTTTCATTATTACTCTTCTCTCTTGAATAATAAACTTGCTCGGAATCATCATGATGAGACTCACCCGTCAACTGCGTGTCAATTTTATCCTTGTTGAGCAGATGCTCCTTAATCTTATTGACATTGATTGTTGACTTGCCTCCATGAATGATAGCTTCCCTAAAGCTCTTATATGAAGAAGGTAAGAAAACACAGTAATAGAAGTGTTTAATCCTCATCTTCTATCTTAACCTCTATCTTATCTAGATCATTGATAATAGAGAAAAATTCTACAATGTGACACTTGATAGATGTACCTTCATGCATGCAGAGAAGAAAGAGACGCTGCTTCAGAATCAACCGATTCGCTAGAGACTTCTTTAGATAGTGGTCCTGAAGTCGTTCTTACATCGAGGATGCTGTTTTCTCTGTAGAAAACACATCCAACTTTGTTTGCCAAGCAAGAATAGCTGTCAAGGCTTTCTAATCCAACTCCTACCAAGTATCTTTCTTCATGTCTTGAGGCTTTTTCTCCCTCCTCCCGAGTAGTGCTTTCTTCAACCCGATCTGGGTAAGAATGACGTTCATCCTAATCTACCACCTGCTGAAATTAATAACGCCATCAAACTTCTGAATATTGAACTTGATCGCAGACATCTTCACGTTGACCTTACTCTAATACCAATTGTGAAAAAATAATTTGTATGCTCTGATACCAATTGTTATATTTCAAAGAGGACGCCCCCACGACCGGATCGACTAGGGCGGCGCAGCAGATATGAACCACAGGATCTAGTAAGGCAACTTGAAGAAGAGACGAAGAAGATATTTTAAAGTAAATAGAAAGTTAACACAATATAATTGGTACCACTGATCAAACAGATCATGTGTACGTCCACGGGAGAAGGGAGAGAAATTTTATTTAATATTTGGGGGTATAATAAGAATTACTTACAGCTCATGCTGAAAAGTTACAAGCCCTTGATGGCCGCCAAGAACAGCGAACTCTTGTAGCTAAGCTTCTCTCACGAATTTCTCACCTAGATGAATTACACTCTTAGGAATTAAAAATTCATGGGATTCTCTTAGAATACATTGAAGGTCACCCCTTAGGGGTTATTTATAGACCATAAAGCTCTCCTAGTCCTAAACAAACTCCTTTAATCAGAATGAAGAAAACTTGAATCCAACTTAGACTCAAAACACCTTCAATCAGAATAAAGGAAATTTGAATCCAACTCAGACTCAAAACAGACCCTGAAAAGGAACTGTCAAATCTGACATTAATTGACTACCTTCATGACATATTCACATCATAATCCTAACAGTAAGTTTCATCAAGTATGAACATATGATTATAAATTGGATACTACCATGAGCAGTAGGTGATGTTTGCGTAGTATGCATCAAACTAATATAAAAAGAAGTAAAATTGTATGCTTCGGGGAATGTGTTTGTGACCGCGAGTCTTATGTAAAACACGGATGTGTGTGAACCAAAAATAATTGGTATACGAATATGTTATATGATATTGTATCACTAAGTTTATAAGTGATATACTAATATATATAATTGATGAATCACTAGGTGAGTATAAAATAGACAATCAGGTTGAATGTTGTATATCTCAAGATATAATATGTTGAATATTGGGATACGTGTGTCCAGAAAGTGTGAAGAACATTCAGATAATAGAAAGAATCAGTGACTTATTGACTATAATACCCATTATAAGTAGAAGAATACTTAAATTTATTCTTAAATTATTCAACTGCATCATACTCGAATTGTAGTCGCATAAAAGTAAAACTTTGAATTGATTTTTACTCACAGAACTATTGAGCTCACTGCCCCCACAGATTTTATGACTTTCAGGTGAAGACTAAAGTAATGCCCGACATAAGGCAAAGACATAGCACTGTAAAGGCTCAGAGCAACTCTAGTGTGGGTTTACCAAGCAGATTGACTTGATTTGAGTTTCTTGACTATTATATATATGTGTAGTTGATGATATTGAATAGATCAAATAGTTAATTATGTGTAAGATGGTTCGAGGATATATATCTTTGTACACACATTTGTGTTTTACTTTTACTTGGAGATGGATTATAGCTTGTTTTGTGTTAGCATGTTATATCAAGGGGAGTACTCTCGTGTATATGTTTAGTTGACCGACCTTTGGTTGAAATTTTAAGATGAAATTTGGAATTGACTAAGTAAGCGAGGTCAAGCCACTTCACCGACACCGCCTCCGGCGACATCATCCCTTCCCGCCGAAACAACCACGGTCACTATTGTTGTCCCCACCACCTCTCATTCTATGGTCACTTGGTCGAAAAGTGGCGCTCGACTGGCTCGCACCACGTATTCCTCTCGCTATTCGATTGATGGCCCCTATCACTATCAGGCCTTTCTCTCTCTCAAGGACATGGAAGTTTCACCTTCCACCTACAAGCAAGCATGCAAATATTCCCATTGGTGTGACGCTATGCGTGATGAGTATGAAGCACTTCATCGCGAAATGATATTATTTATTGCGTAGGATGTTGTATATAGATAAGTACTGATGTTAGCCGAAATCTGATTTATTGTATTGAAGCAGACTCTACATTCCGAGGAGGTGCTGGCAAGAATTTTCAGAAATTATCTGAATAATTAAGTGTTAAGGTTTATGATTGTAATAATTCAGGTGATTAAATCTTAGACCATTGCATCCGGTCACCGTCACCTTATCATTGCTCAGCTCTGCCTTTGCTTCTTCCACCCCTGAATAATAATTAATCAAATTTATTAACCAAAGAAAAAAAACTAAAAAAATTATTTCTTTGTCCAGGGTTGGCAACCCTGGACCAAAAAAAAAGCTAAAAGAATTAAATTAAATTTCTTTGTTTGAGGTTGGCAACCTTGGACAAAGAAAAAATGCTAAAAAAAAAGAAAAATACTTCGTCCGAGGTTGCCAACCCCCGAATAAAAAGGCAACTCCCCGCCAGTGGAGAGCGAAAAATGACATACCACTTACATGACATGTGAGAGGTCGATTTTTTGAAATATTTTTGAGAGAGGTTGGTTTTTTGAAATTATTTTAAAATGGTATTTATTTAAAAAAATGCCCTTTTGGTTACTCATTTTCAATCCATAGCAGCTCTCGTTTGTGACTTTTGTTGTGTGCTTTCATATTAGCAAATAGTTCCAATAAAAACAAATGATTGTGCAACACTTCTCCCCCATTACAAGTAAAGGATAAGTTCAACTGAAAATGGCCTCCAATCAATTTCCACTTCTGGAGTTGCAGTAGGTCGATGCAAGTGGAATTTTTCTTTTAGTTTTTCATCTCTGTTTGATAGCCAGGCACTGTGGACCTATGACAGACTTGTTGACAGAACTGAGTATTTTTTCTAGTTGGAGGGATGGGCCAAGTAGTAGTTGTCAGTACCAACTTGAAGTATAAAAAAAAATTTCTCAGCAAACTTGAATTTGATTATGGTGGCTGGTCAAAGTGAGCTTCACGTGATCTTACACGATTTAAATTAGGGACTGTTTGGCACATTATAAAATGAACAAAGAATAGCGTGAGTTGCAGTTTTTTGCGCATTCTGAAGCTTGAAACTCTTCATTTTCTGATATGTAATTTTTGTTAAAGAGTATAATGGGGTGAAAAAAAAAAAACTGAGAGCTTTCGTCTCAACTTTTAAGCCAACCAAGCAAATTTAGGGGAAAAAAATTGTGTGGCATCCATGCTACAGTGTCTGAGCTTTACTTTCTCTCTAACTATACGCTGTACTAAACAGACCTGTTGTCAAAATGATCTCATTAAACAAAGGAGCTAATCTTTGTTACAGCTCGGTAATTATATGTAGATGGAATGTTGATTCAGGTGGTTGTTCCAAAAAAAAAAATTGATGTTGTCAATGAGATGAAAGCATCACTAGGGTGCTTCAATTTTATCTTGGAATGGGCAATATATCCCTGCATCAAACTCCAGTCTTTTGTAGCTAACCCAAGATCAACCTTGTTGGAACAAAGTAATTGAATCAAGCGGTAATTGAGTCAACACGCATATGACTCGGTCAATTTTGTGGTTTTTTGACAATGAGCAACTAACTTTAAGGTTGATGGTGGGGTTACAGAAACAAAGGCTGTCATTCAACATTTAAATTTGAGTTTTTCTTTTTCTCATAGTAGTAATCTCCAGTGTTGCGCTACTGTATTAGTCTCATCTCACGTACTGCAAAAGACTCATGTACTAATTTAAAGCCAATAATTTTTAACTTTCATTATTTTCTGAGTAAATTCGTTTCACAGCTAACACTATATGACTCTTTGTGCATCACGCTCATAACTAATTTACATAAGAAAAATCAAAAGGTGAGGGACAGGTACGTTACCGACTGGGACCATACACCATAGATGAGAAGATTCAAATCTAACTCAGGTCGGGTGGCAAAGGATCCAGGTTTGGCGGCTGTTTGGATTCAAGGAAGTGAGGAAGTGAGAGATAGGTTTTTTTTTTTTTTCTTTTGAAACATGAGAATTTGTGTGTATCTTTTTTGGTGTTTGGTTAGTAGTTGAAAAGTAAAAGTGAAAAAAATATATTGTATTTTCTGATTTTTGGTTAGCAATGTGAAAGTGGAAGTGAGAGGTTGACCAGAAAGTTGACTGTAAAATAATATTATAATAAAAATTAATTATGAAAAAATTGGATTGTAATTAGAATGCAAGTAAAATTTACATGATCACAAAATTAACTGTTTTTAGATACAACTTATTACAAATGAGATTTACATTACCATAAAATTAACTGTAACACTCTGGAAGTGAGAAAATAATTGTGTAAAAAGGAAAAGAAAAAAGAGAAGGGGTTTTTCTATTCTTCTTTTCTGGTGTTTGGATAGACAATGAAAGTGAAAAATGATACTTCTCACTTCCTCACTTATGCCCACTTCCTTGAAACCAAACACGCCAGGGCCTGCTTTAGCTCCAAAGCGGGCAAACTGAAGGAGGGGTATTGCAAATTGAGATGTTTGTTTATTGGCCTGGCAGAACGAATCGGGCTAGTCGCAGATAAATTGCTGCCTTCTAGTTGGGCCCGGCCTGAAACGTTTTTGGGCTGGCAAAGTCCGCGTTAAGGGCTTCCTCGGACTGTTCGATCCCGGACTAAAAGGGGAAAAAAAGGAATAGAAAATAATAAAGGAAAAGAAAGAAGTCCATTTACAAGGAAACGATCACCATAGAATGTAACATCCAAAACATTAGAATATTCTAATCCGACGGACACAATCTCATATTTGCCTTTACCCACACGTTATTCCCGAGGAACACTGAACGCTCCACCAAAAAAAGGAAAAACAAAGTTAAAAAAGAAAGAATAACAAAGAAAATTTTCTCTACAGCCGCCTACTTTGTTTCATAGTTAGGGAAAAAACTCTGCTTAATAATTTCATTCATCACAGTCTCATTTAGGTTAACATTAATTGATTCTTCTCAACCATCACTTCTTTATACAATTTCATCTTTTCTTTTACCATTTCCATCGCCCTCAACGTTGTTCTCTCCTTAACCATGACCTCGTTGCAGAGTAATTCCGAGCCGACCTGCGCGGTCAGGTCATCGTGGGGGTTAGAAGGGGGCCGGGAGTTCCCTCTAGGGTCTTAGGGGACGGAGTCCCCAGACTAAATTTATTTTTTGGGATTGACCTTTTTGCAAATCTCGTTTGCTCGTGCTCGCGATGAGCTTTGTTTGTGATCTATGTGGTATTTAGATTTGAAAAAATTGGGGATCATACGACGCTGGTGAACAGGAGTTAGCTGATGATGGCGATGCTGATATGAGAACTGCAACTCATGATCGCAGTCCGCAATCCTATGTGAGGACTGCGACTATGATCGCACTCCTCTATTAGAAGACTGAGACTATTGTCACAGTTCTTTTATTAATTGAAAATTATGACATTTTATAAGGGCTGTGATCATTGTCGCATTTCTAATATAAACTGAAAAATATATTTTTATGAGGACTGCGATCATTAATAAAGACTAAAAAATAAGACATTTTGTGAGGATTACGATCATGGTCGCGGTCCTATAAAGCTAAAAAATATGTCCTAATATCAAGGACTGCAGTCCTACAAAGACTAAAAAATAAAGCATTTTTTTAGGATTGCGATAATGGTCGCAATCCTGATAAAGAGGACTGTAATCATGGTTGCATTCCTATAAAAACTCAGAAACATGTTGTGAGAACTGCAATCATGATCACAGTCGTCAGAAATATGACTTTTTTTGTGAGGACTGCGATCATGATCGTAGTCCTCAAAATAAGATATTTTTATGAGGACTGCAATCATGATCGCAATCCTCAGAAATAGGGTACTAATAGTTCACATTTCTTAAGCAGTCCGCTTTTTTCGAAGCGATTACTGTGGAGTATTTGCGTCTTTCACCGCTGAGAAACATTTCTATGCTTGACACATGAGTGTACCTGATTGGTTTAAAAAAGGAGGTAGATGAAGTGAATAAAATTATGAAGCTGAATTTTTTTCCTAATTACGATTTGACATAAGGGGCTGTAGCGAAATCTCCAAAAATAAATCCTCAAATTTCCAATCCCGGCCCCTAAATTTGTTGCTTTTTACCATTCCTTATACTATAATATATAAAAAAGCACTAAATTTACCGATAAATAGTAAGGCAATTTTAAAAAACAACCCATTTTTAATAAATAATTCTAAAAATCGACCCCTCCCAAAATTATTCTAAAAATCAACCTCTCTCAAGCCACGGCGGTGGCAGGGCGGTTCACCCCATGGTGCCTCACGCTGTCGGGGGCAGTTTTTTTCGTTCGGGATTAGCTACACCGAACAAAGCTTATTTTTTTGTGAAGTTCTTTGTCTGGGGTTGCCAACTCCAATAAAGAATTTTTCTTTTTTTTATTTTGACTTTATTCGAGGCTGTCAACCCCGAATAAAGCACTCTAAGCTTTTGCTCAAGTGTGCTTTGTCCTGGGTTGGTAAACTCGGACAAAACGTTTGTTTTTGGCGATTTTTGACAAGACCACTTATAGTAAAACTTAATTAGGCAAAAATCTCAATTACAGTTTTTTCCTCCTGGGCCTTTTCCTTTTAGGATGAACAGGGATCGCCTAACTGTTGAGCTTTGAAAGTGCTCAACTTCGGAAAAAAGACACAAATGTCCATCTGCCTTTTCAGTGAAAAAGCAGTGGATTGATTTTTTTTTTTTAAAGGACAATGACTCTAAGCGGATGAAGAAATTGAAGGAGAAACAGAAATCTTAAATCACGATCAACTTTGACATGATTTTGAGATCTTCGATTGAATTCGAGAACAAATATCTAACATTATGAAGCGCACAGGTGATTTTGCCTAAAAATTGTACATTTTAGAGTGTTGAACTACGATTGCGACTATGATAGCAATCACTGTTCTCATAAATGGGCATTTTAAGTCATCCGACTGTGACTGTGATCATGGTCATAGCCCTCACAAAAACATAGAGGATTGTGACCATCAGTCGTAGTTCTTACATAAAAGGACTGTAATATGAGTTGTTGTCCTTCTTTCAGCAACATCATCATCTAGCATAACCCATAAAAAATCAAAAAAAAATCTAAACCTTGATCTTACAAATCATTACAAAGACAAACACGAACAAATCCATCACAAACAAAACGAGGTCTACAAATTTAGACTCAAATTGAACCATTAATCGATCTCAAAGACCATCATATAATGCCCAAAATTTGTTTTGGGTAGAAAAGAAAATTAAATTATTTAAGGAAAAAAGTGTCTTACAAAGGGTAAAAAGAAAAAAGAAAATTATGAGTAGTTATCAGCGGTGAACAATTTGAATTTTACCACATGGCTGATGTGGAATGAGGCTGAGGCGGAAAAATATTTGATTGAGGTTTTTTCTAATTAAATGGAATAGAGAGGGGTCCAAGACCAATTTACTGTATTTTTTTTGCTTTGTTTGTGTTTGTCAACCCCGGATAAAAACACTAGGGTAAAAAATTTTCCAACTCACACATATGATACAACATGTTCCTATATCACAAATATCACAATCTGTACAAATCTCACAATACACAAAAATTTCAACAAATCACAAATATCACAGTACCACAGAGTCACAACTCGTATCACAAATATCACAATATCAGAACAGAATTTGTATTACAAATTTAATATCACCACTTGGATCACAAATCACAAACACAATTCATTTCAAAATTCATATCATATTAGAATAACACAATTCATTTCAAAAATTAATCATATCAAAATATCACAATTTATATCCAAATGTCAAAATTCACGGTTACATATATATTAAATACAGGGAACATGAAGCCCATTGATTCATTATCCAAATCAAGCATATATGTGAATTCTCCCTGTATTCGATGGATCAACAATATCTTTCTCCACATATAACTCTATCGAATTCACACCTGGATACAATTCAAGTATTCCTCGTGTGTCATACCCACTATTGTAAAACGTCCTTGCGCTACTGACTAGTTGATTAGTCTCTAATTTTGTATAATTTTTATCACATCCGCATATTTATTTGATGTAAAATTCTGCTAATAAAGCTTTGCTTGCTTGATCCTAGGTCCATTGTGTGCAAATGAAGAAGAAGACCCTAAATCACCATTTAATGGGTGATTAAAGGCCTACCAAGTAGCCATTGATCTTAGGGAGGAGATTTTCTCAGCCCAGGGCATCAGATCCAGAATCTAAAAGATCCAGCTGACAGGAGACAGAAGGGATGACATGCTGCCTGAAGTCAGGCGCGCGCCGCCCTGGCAGGGCCGCCGAAACTAGGGATGGCAACGGGGCGGGTCGGGGCCGGTATTGAACACCCCGTCCCCGTACCCGAAATCCCAAAACCCGCCCCGTCCCCGCCCCAGACCTCGTTGGGTATTTCACATCACCCCCATCCCCGCCCCGGCGGGTAATAAAAATACCCGACCCGAAATCGTGTATTGGGCTCAAATTTTTAGGGCAAATTGGATTTGAATTTTGGACCATTTGGTTTAGATATTTATAGGGAATGACATATTTGTAATTAGTGTTAAAACTGGGTTATTTAAGTAGATGTATATATATATTATTATACTCATTATATGAAAAATAGCGGGGCGGGTACGGGGCGGGTAACGGGGCGGGGCAATGCTATACCGTACCCGCCCCGCCCCGCCCCAGCCTTTGTTATTTCGGGTTTTCCCCGTTACCCGACCCGAACCCGGTCAACGATCAAAAAACTCGCCCATTCGGGTCGGGTCGGGTCGGGTCCCAGCGGGTACGAGTCAAATTGCCATCCCTAGCCGAAATGCGGCCCGGGCCGCGTTTCTGCGACCCTCGGGCGCTGGCGCCCCCCGTGCTTTGGGCCAGGGGTTGTCCCCTGGCCCCCTTTCCCCTAGTGCCTATAAATACCCCCAAGGGTTCTTCAGTTGGGGAGATCCAAAGCTTTAGGATCTTTATGTTAGTTTGATTTTAGAGTTGTAGTTGTTGTTATTTTTCTTCTTCTAGTTTTAGTTTAGCCATTAGAGAAAAAGAGAGAGTGTGTGTAAAAGTTGTATTTGGAAGGTGACAAGCTAATACAAGTAATTACTTCTCTTTTTTCTTTCCATTTACTTGTGTTTTTCATTTGCTTTTACTTTCTTGTTTTAGTGTAACTTCTTTTCTCTTTACTTCTTCTCTCTTGTTGTTTCCTTTACTACCATGTCTAACTAACTCCTTCATTGCATGGCTAACTAACTACTAACCCACTAATTTCTAACAACTTGATTGATAACCCAAATGAGTCAATAGTGTCAAACAAGCCTTGTGCAAACGAGTGCTATGACATCTTAAGATGAGAGTTCTAACTCTAACTTACTTACAAGTATTAGCTATCGTAAACTTCATGCTTAATGGTTTTTGATGATCTATAGAGTTTAAACTTTGCTTATTTTTGCAAGTTAGAGATTTTTCTTTTAACTTTGCCGATGCCATTGTGCACTTGTGTCTTCCCATATTATCGCCTTCAACTGGATCTTGATAAGGGAATATCCATGTTTTTGTCATGTAAAGCTAAAATTAAAGGAAGAACTTTCACTTGATTTTCACGTGAATAGTTCCTATGCATAAGGGTTATGCTTTCCTATGATCCATAGTGAGGCCACATCTTTAAGAAGTTAGAGATTAGTGGGAGCACTTAGTAGAAAGTTAGCCATGCGCTTTTACTATTAAGAAAAATCATTTTTACAAACCACCAAACAATTCCAAATAATTCTTGAAACAAACCTATTTTCCTTTTCAAAATTCTTTATTTGAAATAAAAAACTTTCTCTTTTCTTGAACAAAGAAGCTGCATCAAGCTTTCATCGCTCTCCCTCCTTGTGAATATGACCCGTATAGCCACTTTGCTACTACGGAGGAATCGCAAAAGCAGTAACATCGACCAACATTCCTTTACTTATTCTTGTGCTTGCTTTTTACCGATCACCAGTTACATGTCAAGTGAATTTGATACTCATTTGGAATAATTTTGATGATTTGATCGATTTTCTCCACCAATTCACGCCTTGTGATTGATTTTCTGACAATCATGAGTTTTACTACTCCATTAACATATGTGTTAGCCCAAATCCCTATCACTCTAGTCTTGATTATAATTAACTCATGAAGTTGTAGTACTAACAATCTTGTGTTTATTAAATTTCAGATATTCAGTTAAGATCTTAGTTGGTATTTAATTTCAATAAAAGATTCGAAGTCAAGTTTTAAAGTTAACACATGTTAATTCAAGAGCTCAAGCATAAAGATCATATCAAGAACTCAAGATGGAGTTTAGCTTAAGGAATCAAGTTTGGATCAAGTCTACATGTAGAAGAAGATCTTCAAGAAGACTTGAGCCAAGAGTTTTGAGTTTAGATCTTGCGTATTGAATAGATTAGTTTTGATTGTTCCAGCTCACACACACAAAGTTTGATATTGGATTTCAAGAACAAATGTTTTGATTTTTTGATTTTCAAGAAGTTGAGTTTAAACAATATCATGTTGTTAAAGATTCTACACTTTGTGTTTTCAACTCCTATTCTGGGTTTATATGTTTTATATCTCAAAAGAATAAGTTTTATAGTTTGGAATATGTGTTGGATTCTATCCACGCATATTAGAGCTTTATTTATTCAAAAAAACTTATTTTGATGAGTTTTGGGTTTTGGAAACAAATTTATGTTTTGATATTTTTAAGTTGAATTTCATCAGAAACAAGTTCATATTATTTTATATGTGTATTGGATTCTATCCATACACATTGAGCTCCAAAGAGTTTAGAAAAACTTATTTTTGTATTTATGGATTTTTAATATTGGTTTCCATTTCAAAGTTTAGTTTTTGGAAATAAGAATTTTGTTTTAAGATTGAATTTCTATATCTCAAAAACAAGTTCATATATTTGTAATATATGTTGATTTTTTATCACACATTTATACTTCATTGTATTTACATTAACTTATTTTTGTAGATTTTACTGAGATTTATTTTTATGTAAATGGGGATTTAAAAAGATGTTTAAATGTTTTAATTATAAGGTTTTTAGGTTAATCCGGTCGACCGACCACAGAGCTCATTTGCTCTGTCGGTCGACTGCACGGTCGACCCGTGTGCACAGACGTACACAACCCAAGAGAGTTGAAGTTTAGTCGACTGCAACAGAGATCGGCCGACCGACCGGTCGACCGACAATGTCTGCAAAGCTCTCTATTTTCTCAGTCAACCGATTGATCGACCGAAACTCTTCAACGGTCAAAAATATGACTGTTGGTTGTCGACTGACCGGCCAAATCTGACAGATATTGACCCCCAATGGCTAGTTTATTGCTTGGCCTATATATAGGGGATTTGGGCTAGTTTTTCTCCAAGATTTTCAAAAGAAAAATTCCTACTTCTAATAAGGTTTCTCAACAATATTTTCAAAATTGGGCTCAAAATTCATATCTCTATTATGTTTCAAAGTTTTGAAAATCAAAGAAAATAAGTTTTGAGAAATTCAAGTTTTTAGTTTTATATCTTCAAAAAGTTTTTTCCAAGTGCTTTCATTTGTGCCTCATTTTCAAAATCTTTATTTTCTAACAAGCTTGAGCTATTTATTGCAAAATCTAACCTCTAAGATCTTGTATTATGAGAGGTGTTGTTTGTGATCTTTATGATCACTAAGTGTTGCACCTTTATTTTCTTTTGGCTTTGTGCCCTCCCTCTTTTACAGAGGTCCATTTTGCTTTGTGCCTTGGCTTTGTGCCATCCTCTTGTGTAGGGGATTGTATCCTTTGTGAAGTTGTTTAGTGGAGAGAGTTAATATCTTTCTAGGTAAAGGCGGGGACGTAGAGCTTGGTGCTCGAGTCTCGAAATATATCCTTGTGTTTGCGTTTGCTATCTCTCTACTCTACTCTTTCTTATATCTTTCATTGCTCTTATTGCTCTTATCTACCTACATGCTTGATATTGTTATTATGCATACACTTGCATTGAATCAAGAGAGCTATTGATTCATCTCAACTCTTAATCAAGAGAAACCTTGAGGAGAAGTTTTAGAGCCCTTCACTGGGAATTTGGCTTCATTCTTTGGACATCTATTGTGTGTTTATTTTTTTTAGTGTAAAGTATTTAAATTCCGTAGTTGATTAGCACATCACCTATTCACCCTCTTTAGATGACTTTCAATTGATATCATAACACTAGTTCTTCTGATATTCGATTTAACCACCGAGGAGTGATCCTTATTTTGCTAATCTCTATATTTGCTTTATATATTCATATTTGTTTCACACACTTATAGATTATCTTGCTCCACCTGTGTTAGCTGTTTCTAACATCAAAATGTAAAAATTAGAATGAGTTCATATCTTAAAGCCTTAGGATTGTATGTTTATCTTGCCACTACTAAAACATCATATATTGATACTGGAAAATATGTTGAGGCTAATGCTCAAGCCATGATTGCACTAAAATAAACACTTGGTGATGCTTAGATTTTTGAGTTTTCTCATATGATTCCATTTTTGCAGTATGAAACATATCAATCTCTCTTAAAGTACGAATTTCAAACGATGTGGAGAGAAAATCAAGTGAAGATAATTCTGACCAAGCATGCTTCATGGTCCAAGGAAATGACTCCCTGGAGGTAAACTCAGAATTCGATTTTGATGATAGTGCAAATGTGTCTAATGATGATGCTCACATGTTAAATGAAGAACTTACCATGTTTTATGAGAATTTATTAAGAAAATATAAATTTGTTAAAAATAAGAGTTAAAATTTAAAAATGAAAATGAGTTTTTGTTTCAAAACTAAATTTTGTTTCGGAAGAAAAGGATGTTATTTTAAAAGGAAAAATTCTTTGAAACGTCAACTTGATTTTGCTTTAAATGAAAATGAATCATTGAAAAAGAAAATGATTTTGTTTCAAAAGAGAAGGATATTTGTAACACCTCGTTCTCAGAATACATACTAAAATTCGTATTTAGGTTTTTTTATTATGTTTTTTGATTTACTTTCTATATTTGTTTTCGTTTTATGAGTATTTATGCGATTGTTTTGTATGGGATCTAGATGTGTGGATTTGGAGTCAGTTCTAGTCTGAATCGGGAGCCGATCCCAATGTATTGCTTGATTTGGTCTTTTTGAAAGTCAGATTTAACCGATTTTAGCTTCAAATGTTGTTTTCTAATGTTTTAGATTTTTCATAATTTTCTGAAAATTTTCTAAATTGAATTGCAAAATCCTCAAAATCGGTGTCGACAGTATCGCTGGTCGATTTCAGATTTTTAGTTACAAATTAAAATTAAATTTCTAAAATCTACTTTCACATTACTTCTTAGAATTATATTTTCTACTTTAATGTATTTTTTGAGATTTTTCTGATTTATTGAAACTCGACCGGATTTCTGTCGGCCGGTATCACAGGTTGATTTCAGAATTTTTAATTTAAAAACAGAATTGAATTTTTGAAAACTGATTTCATATTTTTTCTCAGAGTGATGTTTTCTATCTCTGGGTATTTTTGGAGATTTTTCTGAGTTTCTCAAATTTTGTCGCATTAGATTATTATATTGTAATTTGGGTTCTCCCGCTTTTTCCCCACTTCCTGGCTTGCCACATGGCACAATCACCGCCACCCATAAGTATCTACCCTATTTACAGCTTTCTCTCTCTCCCTCATGAAAAGTCACCTAGAGGGGGGGTGAATAGGTGATGTAGCTAATCTATGAACTAAATGCGGAATTTAAAAACTTAATTGCAATACACTCAAGTGTGATCAACAAATGATGCACACACAACCAACCAAGCAAATATGAATACACAATATAAATAGTTGCAAGGCACAAAGTAAAGAGAGAGATAGAGAGAGAGTCAATGGATCAAGCGCAAACAACGAGATATGTTTCGAGGTTCGAGCACCCAGCTCTACATCCCCGCCTTCGACACACGAAGGATTTCTAATCCACTAGCAAGTCCACAAAGAACTCTCACAAGGAGTACCCAACTCCTCTCTTTACAACCACAACCTCCTCCTTGAGGCAAGCTCCAATCCAACAAAACAATCACCTCACAACTTGAGGGATTAGCATAAAGTAAACAAGGATCACCTCACAACTTGAGGGATACAACCCAAGGCACAAAGCCAAGTAAAGATTGGGTTTTTAACTTGGTGGTCTAACAAACAACCACAAACAATCTCTTTCTCCCACACAAAGATCCTATAGAAGAGATAGTAGATTTTTAGCTCAAGTGTGGAGAAAACCAATGGAATGGAAATCAAAATCACAAAGAAAAATCCTTGGGAAAAACTGAAACCAAGATAGAGAAGTTCAATCAAAATCTTTTCCCAAAAGCCCTTTCTTTGGTTTTCCAAACCCTAGCAAAAACTCCAAATAGATTGTTCAATATGAGTTCAAAAACTTCTTTTGATTGCTGTGAAAACTCCAGAGAGTAAGGAAAAATTCGCACAAAAATTCTTAGAGAAAAACTCTCACAAATGGGGTATTTATAGACCCCAGAAAAATATAGCCGTTGGCAGCAGAAATTGCCAGAATTACACTGCCGGTCGACCGGCCGGTCGACCGTCCAACGGTCAAATTCTGCCCGTTGGTAGCTATCGGTCGACCGCCCCGGTCGACCCAAACAAACAGAGAGCTCTGCTCTCAGACCCGGTCGACCCGGACGGTCGACCGTCCCTGTCTGCCAAACGTGCACAGATTTGTGCACGTCGGTCGACCGACCCGGTCGACCGACTTCATGCCAAGTCGACTTGATCAAAAGACTAGTCGACTGGTGAAGCCTGGAACAGAAAACTAGGTCAGAAAAACAGTTTAAAAATATTTTGATAAATCTTTTAACACTCATAAAAATCACCAAAATAGTTTTATCATTTTGCATTGATATATAAACATGTGGTAAAAAGTTTAGCTCAAATATCAATCAATATGAACTATTTTTGTGTCTTATCATTTTTACCAAAAACCAGAAACTGTATTTTCTAAAACTTGAATTTTGAATAGAAAATACGTTTTGTCCAAAACTCTTCCAAATACAAAAACATGATATTTAAACACTTTGAAGTATGATGCATATGGATAGAAATCCAATATACATGAAACAAATATATATCATAGTTTTTGTCTTTAATTCCAAAAATAAGTTTTGTTAAAACACAAAACCTAAAACACATGAAATAGGTATATCAAAGTAAGTTTGTCTAAGAGTTGAAGCATGCATGTATATAGAACAAATCTAATATACATTAAACCATGTAAACTTGTTTTGATATAATATCTATTCATGCAAACCAAGATCGGTTAAACCAAAAACCGAAAACCAAAAACATGATACGTGTGTGTTGTGAACTTGAGCTTATCATACTATTCTAATCTTTACAATTTGGGTCTAAACACAAAACTAAACTAAGGTACCGAAGTCTTCTTGTAGAGCGCAATCTCCAAGCCGACTCGATCCAAAACTCTTTGATCCACCGAGCAAGTGCTATATATGATCTTTGACGCTCGGGCTCTTGAATCAACATGTGAAAGCTTGTGTGGAAGCTTTCACCAACTAATATCTTGATTAATGATCTGAGACTTAAACATCACAAGATAATTAGTACACTTAACTACATGAGTTAATCATCATCAAAACTAGAGTGGAAGGCCTTTGGGCCAACAATCTCCCCCTTTTTGATGATGACAAAACTCATGGAGTTATATATGCATGGATTAAAGTTAAGCTTCAAAGAAGCTCCCCCTTAACTCATGCATAGGATAAACAACTAATAAATGGCTCTAGATACCAATGAAATTATAAACCATGAAACATGTATAGATATGCATAATACAATAAATGGCTCTAGAAACCAATGGAAGATACCAATAAATTTTCAAAAACAAATAAACATGTTCTAGATACCAATTAGCAAAAACAAATAAACATGCTCTTGATACCAATTAAACTAAACAAATAAATATGCTCTAGATACCAATTAAACTCAATATATGCAAAACAAAACTAATGATCTCTTTTACAAGCTCTTGATACCAAAACTAAACATGTTCTTTAAATAATGCTTTTGATACCAATTGAACTTAATATAAGAACACATAAAACATGCATATAAACTCAAATTCTTCTCCCCCTTTTTGTCAATCATCAACAAAGGGGTTAAAATAAAACTAATAAAAACATATACCGATTAAAAGAAATTCTTCTCCCCCTTATTTACAAAACTAATAAAAACATATTCTTTTTATATTCAAAACAAGGAATCAATCAAGGGATGCTCTCCCCCTTTTAGTCTAAACTCAAATATGATACCAATTAAAAAAATGTGTCAAGGAAGTGCATATTGATACCAATTTAAAAAGTGAAACTATACCAATTGAAAAACAAAAATCTTGATACCAATTGATAAGTAAACAATCAACATACCAATTGTAAATAAACAATCTTGATATCAATTGAAATTAAACATAACAAATTTTGAATTTCTAAACATAAATGTTGATACCAATTTGAAATTAAACAAGAATCTTAATACCAATTGAAATTATTGCCAATTGAAATTATTAATTCTCTATCATAAAGTAAGGGAGTGGAATACTAAATACCAATTGAAAGAAGAAATACAAGATTTTCTCCCCCTTTATGAAATACCAATGAAAACTATGATAAGGCTCGAATTAGGATACCAATTGAAAACTAAATCAATTGAACAAAGTTGAAACTTCAAGCTTATCATAAACAAGATCTTGTGCTTAAAGATATAGGGATATAATAAGCACAAATAAAACTCATTATATGTATGAAAAGTAGATACCAATTGAAATTGATATTCTTGAAAATGAAAGCATACATACATATAAATATATGAGTATACAAGAAATGTCAAGATTGATACCAATTGAAAGAATTTAATGATACCAATTGAAACACAATAAGATCAAGTGTATACATCATATTCCTATCCTCCCAATCATGGTTCAAGTTTTTAAAAGATTTTCATTGTAAAGCATGCATGAACATGATCGCCCATCCAACCACCCGTTGATGGTAGGGGTTTTCAAAAATAGGTTTACAAATATAGTATGTTTGAAAACTACTACCAAGGAAGAATATCACAACTAGTTATATGAATCAACTAGTACGAGATCCTTCAAACAAGGAATAACAAAAAAAATATTTTTCATGAAGACACATGTAAGACCACATGGCACTAAAACACTCAAAATCCATATAGCACAATTTGTACTCATGAAAACTAAGTCATGAGAAAACATTAAGTAAGGTGAGTGTACAAGTGTTATGAGAAACATATCCACATGAAAGTGGACAATCAAGCTCAATATTGAAAACATGAAATTCATGTGAAATTACCAATTGAAATCATCTTAAAAACATGAAATTCATCCAAATGATTTAAACTTCAAGGCATATGTATGTCATGTACAAACTAAAGTATACATACATATCCTAAACATAATGAGTCCACAAAAGTAAATGCATGAAGGCACGTGGCTCAAGGATGTATATGTATAAATGATAATTTGGACAAGATAGACATATACATGAAGTTAAAACATATGATCTTGAAAACATATCCAAATTGAGGAATACAAGTTAGAATGCATGAAACATCAAAACTAGACTATACTAGTAAATCAAGTGAATACAAATGAGCGTTCAAGCACAAACATATATAAAGGTCTATTTGTAGCTCACTAGTTGTACAAGTATAAATCCTAGTCTTGATGAAAACTATCATTCAAGCAAGTAGTCAAAACATGAAGCATAAAACGGGATACAAATCAACATGAAAAACATAATAATCAAAAACATGAATTATTAAAACAAAAAGTCATAGTCAACCATATGATTAGCATGACGATGACATGTGCATTAGATTTATGATTAACATGATAGCTAAAACATAAAGAGAACACAAAATATGGGTCCATACTAAACATGGGTGATCTCAAAAGCTATACATGCATGTCAAGGGTCTAATAAACATGGCATTCAATATACTAATCATGAAACAATAAAAGATGAGTCATCAAAACAAAAACATCATAAACATCCATATGATCATAATGCATATGCATGTGCATTAGATCTAGGGCATACATGATAGTACTAAACAAGGTGAGAACACCAAGATAAGATCCATATAAAGCATGGGTGTCTCAAGGACTAAACATGTATAACACTAATCTAATCAACATGTCATAAGCATAATGAACAATAAACCATGGCATGCTATGAATAGATGAACATGAAAAGCATGCAAATAAAAATGGGAGTTAGAGAATGATACCAAAACCGATGAAGGTGCATCTCTAGTCTCCAAACCACGGTGGTCCTCCCACCAAATCCCCTTAAGAGTGAAGCATCCAAATGGTTCTCTTTTAAGCTTAGAACGCATCCACATCAAGGCACCAATACTCTCACGTGATGCGAGAGCTCCCACCTACATCAAAAAGTATAGAGGTGGTCTTTGGTACCCATTTCCTTTTGGGTCCATGGGGGTTAGTATCCTTTCTAACCCAAACAAGATTAGTTGCTAAATTTTCATGATAAATACGATCATAACAAAATCTAGCAAGATGGCCTTTTCGGCCACAATGTGTACATGTGTACACATGAGCATACATGTTATGGTTGTGTCCGTGGAAAGCATGTGTATGTCGTGTAGAGTGTGCATGCAAAGATGGACCTTATTTCTTGTGAACCAAGGTTTCCAAACGTGAATGATTCAAAGTGCATTGGCTCAAAGTGGAGCCCAAACATTCAACACTTTTCTTCAAAATATTTATATCATTTTCAATAGTGGAAGACAAAGTGGAGCATGCAATAGGTGTGCAAGAAGAAGAAGCTATACTAGCATGGCACACATGAGAATCAATATCAATTTTCAAAGATTCATTTTTCTTTAAAACCAAATCCAACTCTTTTGTAATTGAATCAATTTTATTTTTCAAGATAAGGTTATCTTTAAAAGTAAAGTCCAATTTTGAAGATAAAACCTCATTGTTTTTCACAACATCATTATAATCACTTTTGTTTTTCAAAATCTCAATCTCATCAAGGGCAAGGTCTAGTTGAGATTTAAGTGAGTCACGTTCACTTGCAATCTCTTCCTTTTCTTGCAAAATCAATTCAAAATTCGAACACAAATCCTTTAATTCATTTTTCAAAACAAGGTTGTCCTCTTTCAAAAGATTGTGTTTTTCTAAGAAATTTTCAAGCTTTTGAGCAAGTTCCAAATTTAAAGATTGAACTTCTAAACATCCATAGCAATAGGAACTAGAGCTATCATCTAATTGAGTGTCCGATTGTACCTCAAGGGAGTTATTCCCTTGGACCATGAAGCAACGCTCTTCGGACTTTTCTCTCATAGAACTCCTCATCTTGTTGATAATCCTTGGAAGCTCGGGAGAAGTCAATATGCTCCAAACTGCAAAAGCCGAGTCATAACGATTAAACACCGGTAAAAGATGTTCATTAAGAGATGCTCTAAGTGCTCTAAGTGCTAATGCATTAGCCTTTTTATGCTTGCTACTATTAGGGAATGATTCTTGAGTAGAGGCTTGATAAACTAGATGACCTAGTGATTTTAAATGCCTACTCATATTGGCCTTCCAAGTATCAAGTCTAAAATAGTCAAACATATGAGGGCTATCCATGAGTGCAAACTAGATGAGTGCAAATGAACAATCCAAAAGAAGATTAGCAAACCAAGATCTCACTCCTAGGTGGTTAAACCTAAATATCAGGAGCGTAGGCTCTGATACCAATTGAAAAGTCACCTAGAGGGGGGTGAATAGGTGATGTAGCTAATCTATGAACTAAATGCGGAATTTAAAAACTTAATTGCAATACACTCAAGTGTGATCAACAAATGATGCACACACAACCAAACCAAGCAAATATGAATGCACAATATAAATAGTTGCAAGGCACAAAGTAAAGAGAGAGATAGAGAGAGAGTCAATGGATCAAGCGCAAACATGAGATATGTTTCGAGGTTCGAGCACCCAGCTCTACATCCCCGCCTTCGACACACGAAGGATTTCTAATCCACTAGCAAGTCCACAAAGAACTCTCACAAGGAGTACCCAACTCCTCTCTTTACAACCACAACCTCCTCCTTGAGGCAAGCTCCAATCCAACAAAACAATCACCTCACAACTTGAGGGATTAGCACAAAGTAAACAAGGATCACCTCACAACTTGAGGGATACAACCCAAGGCACAAAGCCAAGCAAAGATTGGGTTTTTAACTTGGTGGTCTAACAAACAACCACAAACAATCTCTTTCTCCCACACAAAGATCCTATAGAAGAGATAGTAGATTTTTAGCTCAAGTGTGGAGAAAACCAATGGAATGGAAATCAAAATCACAAAGAAAAATCTTTGGGAAAAACTGAAACCAAGATAGAGAAGTTCAATCAAAATCTTTTCCCAAAAGCCCTTTCTTTGGTTTTCCAAACCCTAGCAAAAACTCCAAATAGATTGTTCAATATGAGTTCAAAAACTTCTTTTGATTGCTGTGAAAACTCCAAAAAGTAAGGAAAAATTCGCACAAAAATTCTTAGAGAAAAACTCTCACAAATGGGGTATTTATAGACCCCAGAAAAATATAGCCGTTGGCAGCAGAAATTGTCAGAATTACACTGCCGGTCGACCGGCCGGTCGACCGTCCAACGGTCAAATTCTTCCCGTTGGCAGCTACCGGTCGACCGCCCCGGTCGACCCAAACAAACAGAGAGCTCTGCTCTCAGACCCGGTCGACCCGGACGGTCGACCGTCCCTGTCTGCCAAACGTGCACAGATTTGTGCACGTCGGTCGACCGACCCGGTCGACTGACTTCATGCCAAGTCGACTTGGTCAGAAGACTTGTCGACTGGTGAAGCCTGGAACAGAAAACTGGGTCAGAAAAACAGTTTAAAAATATTTTGATAAATCTTTTAACACCTAAAAATCACCAAAATAGTTTTATCATTTTGCATTGATATATAAACATGTGGTAAAAAGTTTAGCTCAAATATCAATCAATATGAACTATTTTTGTGTCTTATCATTTTTACCAAAAACCAGAAACTGTATTTTCTAAAACTTAGATTTTGAATAGAAAATACGTTTTGTCCAAAACTCTTCCAAATACAAAAACATGATATTTAAACACTTTGAAGCATGATGCATATGGATAGAAATCCAATATACATGAAACAAATATATATCATAGTTTTTGTCTTTAATTCCAAAAATAAGTTTTGTTAAAACACAAAACCTAAAACACATGAAATAGGTATATCAAAGTAAGTTTGTCTAAGAGTTGAAGCATGCATGTATATAGAACAAATCTAATATACATTAAACCATGTAAACTTGTTTTGATATAATATCTATTCATGCAAACCAAGATCGGTTAAACCAAAAACCGAAAACCAAAAACATGATACGTGTGTGTTGTGAACTTGAGCTTATCATACTATTCTAATCTTTACAATTTGGATCTAAACACAAAACTAAACTAAGGTACCGAAGTCTTTTTGTAGAGCGCAATCTCCAAGCCGACTCGATCCAAAACTCTTTGATCCACCGAGCAAGTGCTATATATGATCTTTGACGCTCGGGCTCTTGAATCAACATGTGAAAGCTTGTGTGGAAGCTTTCACCAACTAATATCTTGATTAATGATCTGAGACTTAAACATCACAAGATAATTAGTACACTTAACTACATGAGTTAATCATCATCAAAACTAGAGTGGAAGGCCTTTGGGCCAACACCTCACCCATTTTCCTTTTTTGTTTCTCTCTCCTCTATTCTTCTCCCCTTTCTCCCTCTCCTCCACATCAGCCGACTGCCGCCCCCTTAGGCCAGCGCCGCCAGCGTCGGCAACCACCCCAGCGATGGCGTCACCCTCGCGGCTGATCTCCCCTCTCTCTTCTCTTTCTCTCCACCTCTTTCTTTTTCTTTCTCCTTCTCTTTCTCTCTCTTCTCCTTCTCCCTCTCTTTCCCCAGATCTGCCGCCGTTGCCACCCTGATTGGCTACCGGCGACCCCCAGCGACTGCCGTCGATCCTCTATCTTATTCTTCTTTTTCTTCTTCTTTTCCTTTTCTTTCTCCCCTTATTTTTTCCTCTTTCTTTCTTCCCCTCTTTCCCTGTGATCGTGGCGCATCGGCAGCGCCGACGTCGACCACCTGGCCGGCCACCGTGCCGCCAGCTCCTCCCCCTTCTTGATCTCTCTCTTCTCTCCTAGCTCTCTCTTTCCTCCTTTCTCTTTTCTCTCTTTCTCTCTCCCTTCTTTCTTCTCTCTCCTCCCTCAACCTCTCTCTCTCTCCTCTGGTTGTGGACCGCTTGTAGTCAAGGCCTTACACGCTAATCCTCTCTCCCCCTTTCCCTTTCCTCTCTCTATATCTCTTCTCTCTCTGTGTTCCTCTTTCTCTCTTCTCTCTCTCTATCCTCCTCTATCTATTTTTCTTTTCTCTCTTTTTTTCTATCTCTCTGCTTCTCCTCTCTCTATTTCTCTCTTTACAAAATGCTCTCTCTCTCCTGGTGATGGTAGGTGTACCGTTCCCATGCACGTGTTTTGGACTCCGAGATTTCACAGTGTTTTTCTGAAGATTTAGGCGAGTGTTCTCGCCTCATTTTGAGTCCCACCCTTCGATGGGTGATAAGTATTATATAAACCATATAATGTATTTTCTGTGGATCATTGAATTTGTGTCGGTATATTTGTTTTCGTGTGTGGACACATGAATGTATCAGTGTGGGTGTGTACATGTATTCTGTGGACATGTATATGTATCGATGTGATGAATGTATGTAATAGTGTAGTTTAAATCCCTGTATATATATATATATATATATATATAATATATATATATATATATATATATATATATATATATATATATATATATGCTGTGATATCTGCTTTATTATCATGCATGGTCGACCCTTTGTGGTCACTTAGCCTCCGGGCTTTCTACTCGGCCTCCGGTCCCTATTAGACCCAAGGCTTCTCACTCAGCCCCCGAGTTCACCACTCCACGGTAGTCTAGTTATTTTCACATTTATATGTGTGCTCGTGTGGTATCAACATCTCGTGCAAGTACCTACTCGGCCTTCGGGCCAGCCCACTTCCCGAGCTACCTAATAGGAATTAGCCTTGCACCCTGGGGGTTCGTGGTATTTGGGAGTGCATTTAGACCGTTGGTCTTTTGGCCATGCCTGGTAGATGAGCCTAGCACTCAGCGCTTTACCGCAAACTCCATCCGAGCATAGTTACACCATGAGCGATAGCTGTACGTTATCGTGGCTTCGTCGCGAGCGGTAACTATGCCAAGTGTGATAGCGTCTGTACTCTATCCTCGCTCCATCCTGCTTAGTTCCGCTTGATTGTTCGTTTGTCTGCTTGCTAATTTTATTCCTGCCTTACTCAGCCTCCAGGCTTCACCACTCTTATAGCTTAGTTATTACTTGTTACTCTGTTTACATGCATGTGTTTGATACAAACACTTCTGCAGGTACCTAATTGGCCTTCCAGCCCTTCAGGCCTTTGGGCTTCACCGACTTCCTCAAAAAAGGAGTGCGTTCAGACCATCAGATTTTTTAGCTACGCCTGGTAGGTGGATCTAGCGCTCAGCACTTTACTGCTAATTTCATTTAAGCGTATTTACACCGTAAGCGCGGCTTGTCCACACGTAGTAGTATAGCGTTCATACGCTCACTCTGTCGTATGCGTTTAGCCATGCCGCGAGCGGTAACCATGCCAAACGTGATGGCATCTAGTGTTGTACATTAGCTTCTCTACAGCTTGCTTAGCTTTGCTTGAATGTATGCCTGCTTGCATGCCTGCATGTCTACTTGATAATTCAACTATTATTCTTATCTTGATGGTTGTGTAGAGTTTAAAACCTGTGCTTGAACTGTTTTCCAAAATCGTATCATTTTTCTGTATTCGTACCAATCTCTTGTATCGGTATTGTTTTCATGTATTCGTATTGATCCCCTGTATCGGTACTATTTTTTTATATTTGTACCGATCTCCTGTATCGGTACTATTTTCTTGTATTGTGATTTACGATAGGGACATCTAATGTGCTTATTACTTGACATGTTATTACTTGACACCTGGCTCCTACATGTTATCACCTGATACTTATTTGATATTACTTATCACCTGCCACCTGTTACATTACCACTTGACTTGTAATTATCATATTTCAGGAATCTTGTCCTACTATCCTATATTATATACAATGACATATATTTCTAGTACTTATGTACTCTTGTTACTTCTGTAACTTCTGAACCTATCCTGCTCCTGCTATTCCCGTCATATGATAATTATATGATAATAAACTATAAAAAGGACAACCTACATTGGGTAAGGGAGAAACTGTAGACTTCAAGTGGTGAATATATTTACAGTGGTATTAGTTATGTTGTGCAACTAAAACTTTCAGTTCTACCTAAGGGCCTCCAGGTGACTGAGGGGAGCGTCGGTTCCCTACCGCCTGTTACATTCCTGAATGGGCATAATATAAGACCCACCTCCTGTAGGCCTTACAGCCAGTTTCGTACACCACCAACGGAACACCCTTGGTCATGGTTCCGGGCATGTACATAACCTACTATAAACATAACCCACTCATCTCATTATCAGTTTTCAATAACAACCTCGACTTACTCATATATAGATATATGTGGAATGGAACGTACACCAGTACACATACTTAGATATATGGGTCAAACGAGTAATAATAAAAAGATGCTAATCAACAATTCTTTATGTTGTTTTGCAATTTAGGTTGCATACATTCAGATTACAATAACGTAAGATATATGGCATAAAGATGAGGGTTTTCTTATTTGAATTATTCTTTCAATGTACTAATCTCATGAAGACGTAATCTGGGTTGTACTATTGATTTTGTCGTATTTGCTTTCATCAGGTTTTATTTTGAATTTTTGGTTTTATTATTATTATTATTATATTTCTGATTTTACCACCTATGTACTACTCCACTGATCTTCTGATGTTACCATATTGTACACAACCAGTCTCTTACTTGACATTGCACTTTACTACTGTACTTAACCTCCTGACTTGCTTACTCTTAGTTTTAAATGGATTTTTTAGTTACCGTATAATCACTGCTTCCTGATGATTCATATTGTTCCCTTCAGCTGTTATTGTGGACAGCTCAGGTTGTGCGTACTCAGTCGATGGAGACATGAGATATATGGTATATAGATGAGAGTTTCTTTGTTTAGATTATCCGCTTAAGGTATTAATCTCATGAATCTATCTATTGAGTCTATACAACTGGTTTTCTCGCTTCTGTACATCTCATCACTTGATGTCTCTTTTATGTTCGGGTGTTTGTGCACCACACGATTTTTAACGCATGCTTTTGATTCAGATTTATCGATACACGTGTGCTTGTCCCTACACGATACTTGGCATTCATCACCTCACTCATTGGGGAGTTTCTGACTCCCCTGAATTTGCATGTCCAGATCCTGATGCTTGGAGTTTGTAGATTCTCCCGGTTACTAATCATAGTAGAGCAGCGGAAGCGTGGACCATCAGCAGACTATCCAGAGTCCTTTCCTCTAGGCCCCCTGGTAGGCTCTCGAGTTTTCCTGTTTGTAACTTGTGAGCATCTTTTGTACAGTTCATAATTATATATCTCTTTGTATTCTCGTATTTGCGCCTATCGGTAATATAATATTCTTATAATATTGTGTCACATTCTATGATAACTTTGTAATTATACTCATATGTTTGAATGTATAATGCACCATGTACTTTCGTCCTCTGATTTTTGCCTGTACTGATGCTTAGCATATATATGTGAAGGTATTTCTGACCTATATATATACGTCACAGTAACATCTCTGTACCCACAGAATCTGAGCATTACAGGATGGTACAGAGCCTAGGCTCTCACATCCACAATACAACCAATCTGCAAATTAATGATAAAGAAATTTGCTACTAAACAGTCATGGTTATACAATCCAACTACAATACAGAGTTATCTATTTCTTCTTGATCGTCTTTCCTTTGATTCCGTTATCCCTTCCATTTTTCACTATTCTGGTTTTCGTAGTTTTTATACCAACTTAAGATATGGGTAGACTAGTGAGGTAGCGACAGGACGATGTAATTTTCTCTCACCCTATTCTGACATTCTTGATTCTAGTACATCATATTATCTTATATCAAATGGCTCTTCGGTTTCACCTTCTATTCTTATATGTATAGATACATCACAGGGATCAGTACAGGAAGTTGGGTAGTCAACACTTATATGATCATATGGACTGTATCACTACACTAGGGGTGTCGATATGAAACAGTTTTCCAGATTCAGGACTTCTGCCAGACAAAGTTATGGTATTTTATTCCAGTAACGATCACTATCTCTTCTACCAACTTCACAGAACTCAGATACTTTCCAAATTGATCTGTCGTAGGGTTGACATCCAGAAGATAGTGTTTAGGACTCATCTTGGTTATTAAGGAATTCTTGAGCATCTCCTTCAGAGCCACAACGCCTATCAATCTTTCTGAATATGAAGAGCCACGGACCCCACTAGCCTCGCCAAGCGAGAGTCATGATCTAGCCACGTAAGACCAACCAGGCGTGGACTTTGCTGCACCCTGGCGCTTAGCATTTAGTGTTGTGTTACGCGATAAATTAGTCGCATGAGCTCCGCCAAGTGCGAGCCTTACAGAGCGTGCTCAGCGCCTGATGTGTGTTACGCAATAACCCCACCTGGTCCTGACTTCACTCGTGGCTAGTTCCGTTAGAGTTTATTATTCTAGACTTGTTTCCAGATTTCTCCCACCTAATGTGTTGCATGGACTTAGTGAACCGGGTTTTCTCGCCGCATCTGAACCAACTTGTCATAATCTTTACAGACGATCTATTCAGCCAACCTTACAGGGCTTGGATATCCTCTAAGTATTTCATCTATAGTCAGGTTATCATTTAGAAAACAATATTCGAGACTCGCTATGGTTATTCTATATTCTTAGCTATGCATTTTAGAGCAATTGACGCTCAGTATTCAGAATCCATTATTACCGGTTTTCTTTATCCGTGATCTCTCTTATCAAAATTTTCTTTATTTTTGATCTTTTGGTCTACTCCCGAAGTAATGGTAAGTATGTAGCACGTCAGAGAATTCAATTACAGACAGACTCTTCATTAAGTACAGGTTCATACCTCTCAGATAAAGAAGTAATATTAGGCCAGTATTATATGGCACCGTCTGAAAATTTATGCGGCAGTAAGTGCAAATGACGTCTTGGTCTTGAGCTCAGTTGATTATAAGTGTAACCCTTAGTTATTTATATCTTAAATGGTATAATCCTCGTCCCTATCTTTCCTGTGCTCATTTTCCCTTATCAAAATTTTGAGGATGAAATTTTTGTCAGGTGGATGGAATGTAACACCCCGTTCCCAGAATACGTACTTAGATATGTATTTAGGATTTTCGATCATGTTTTTTAATTTACTTTCTGTATTTTTTTGTTTTATGATTATTTATGTGATTGTTTTGCATGAGATTCGGATTCAAGGACTCGGAGTCAGCGCTAGTCTGAACTGTGGACCCGATCCTAATGTATTGCTTGATTTAGTCTTTTAGGTAATCAGATTTGACTATTTTCAGTTTCAAATATCATTTTCTAATATTTTAGATTTTTCATGATTTCCTGAAATTTTTCTGAACTGAATTGCAAAATCTTCAAAATCGGTGTCGACCGATATCGCTGGTTGATTCCAAGATTTTTGTTTACAAATAGAATTTAATTTCCAAAATTCGCTTTTAGATTATTTCTTAGATCACATTTTCTACTTTAATGTATTTTTGGAGATTTTTCTAAATTTTCTGAAACTCGGCCGGATTTGGGGTCTGCCGTATCACCGGTTGGTTTCAGGATTTTAATTTGAAAATGGGATTGAATTTCTGAAAACTTATTTCATTTTGTTCCTCAGAGTGATGTTTCTACCTTTGAGTATTTTGGGAATTTTTCTGAATTTATCAGATTTTGTCGCATTATATTATTATAAGATTTTAATTTGGGTTTTCCTACTTTTTTCCCACTCCCATAAATATCTACCCTATTTATATCTTTCTCTCTTCCCCCCACCCTTTTTCATTTTCTTTTTCTCTCTCCTCCATTTCTCTCTCCCATTCCCCCTCTTCCTCCCCATCTCAGCCGATCGCCGCCCCATTGGGCCAGCGCCGCCGCCGCGCTGCCTACGTTGGTGACCACCCTAGCGACGGCGCCATCCCCACGGCTGATCTCCCCTCTCTCTTCTCTTTCTCTCCTCATCTTTCTTTTTCTTTTCCCTTCTCTTTCTCTCTCTCTTCTTCTCTCTTTCTCTCTCTCTTCTTCTTCTCCCTCTCTTTCCCCAGATACGCCGCTGTCGCCACCCTGATCGGTTGTCGACGACCTCCAGTGACCGCCGTTGGCCCCTCTATTCTTCTTCTTCCTCTTCCTCTTCTTTTCTTCTTTTTCTTCTTCTTCTTTTCCTTTTCTTTTTCCCCTTCTTTTTCCCTCTTTCTTTCTTCCCCCTCTTTCCTGTGGTCGTGGCCGCAGCGGCCACCGACCACCTAGCTGGCAATCGTGTCAGCCAGCTCCTTCCCCTTCTTGATCTCTCTCCTCTCCTATTGATTTCTCTCTTTCTCTCCTATATCCTTTCTCTTTTTCTCTCCTTTCTTTCTTCTCTTTCCTACCTCAACCTCTCTCTCCTCTGGTTGTGGACCGCCGTCGGCCACCACTGGCTGGCTGCTGCTGGCCAATCCCCCTCTTCCCCTTTCCCTTTCCTCTCTCTCTTCTTTCTCTGTGTGTTCCTCTCTCTTCTCTCTCTCTCTCACTTTTTCCTCTATATTGTTCTATCTCTCCTTTCTCTCTCTGCGTCTCTTCTCTCTATCTCTCTCTACGAAATTCTCTCTCTCCTAGTGAGGGTAGGTATACCGTGCCCATGCACATGTTTTGGACTCTGGGATTTCATGGTGTTTTTTTGAAGATTTAGGCGAGTATTCTCGCCTCATTTTGAGTTCCCCGCTTCGACGGGTGATATGTATTATTAGACCATATAATGTATTTTATGTGGATCTTGAATTTGTGTCGGTATATTTGTATTCTTGTGTGGGCACGTGTATGTATCAGTGTGGGTGTGTACACGTATTCTGTGGACATGTATATGTATCGATGTGACAAATGTGTGTAATAGTGTAGTTTAAATTCCTGTGTGTGTGTGTGTTGGCCCTGAGGCCCTTCACCTAAGTTTTGATGATGAATAACTTATAAATGTTAGTTTGCTAATGATCTTGTGTTTATATAGTTTCAGTTATTGATCAAGATCTTAGTAGGTGACTAGCTTCAACAAAGGACTTAAAGCCAGTTCTGGAGCTAACACATGTTGATTCAAGAGCTCGCGCGTCAAGATTGCATCTAGCACTCGGATGGAGTCAAGCTCATTTGGATCAAGTTTGGATCGAGTCGACTTGGAGATGGAGATCGACAAGAAGACTTACTTCTAGGTTTGTTTTAGTTTTAGTTTTATATCTTGTGTAAGAATAGATTAGTCTTGATATGCTCAAGTACGCACACAAATTCAATAGTTTTGGTTTGAGTTTAACCGTTTTAGATTTTCAAGTATATATCCTTGGTTTTCATGAAAAGTAGAATCAAAAAAAGTTTATATAATTTTATGTATGTTGGTTTTCATCCATATATATCTATGTTTCATATTGCTTAAAACTTATTTTAAGTACATCTAGTCATGTGTTTAAATTTTATCTTTTTATCAAAATTTATTTTTGGATTTAATGTCAAAAATATGGATATATCATTTACATGTGTATTGATTTCTATCCATACACATTATACTTCAAATGTGTTTAAATATTATTTTTTTGTATTTATACAAGTTTTGGAGAAAAGGATTTTCATTTCAAAATCCATATTTTGGCAAATACAGTTTTTAGTTTAAAGCTTAATTTCCATGCCTCAAAAATAGTTCATATAGTTTGTAATATATGTTGAATTTTGATCACACATATTTGTACTTCAAATATTTACATGAACCTATTTTTGTGAAATTTATAGAGTTTTATGGGATTTTATAGGTAATTAAAAGACCAAATATTTCAACCTATAAATCCTGACTGTGGGCTGCTAACGGTCGACTGACATGAACAGAAGTGCACAGGCTTTAGCAGTCAACTGAGCGGTCGACCGATCCAGAGAGTCTGCTCTCTGGATTTGGCCTCGGTCGACCGACCAGAGAGACCAGCTCTCTAGTTCTTGCCTCGGTCGACCGAACGGTCGACCGACAGGCAGTTTGCCTTGGGCAGTCGATCGATCGGTCGACCGACAACCCCAACGGTTAAAATCTGACCGTTGGTGGTCGCCCGGGCGGTCGACTGACAGGTTATTTTTTACCTGTCTTGGCCTCCAACGGCTATATTTTCAGGTCTTATAAATATGGGTTCTTTGAGGCCAGTTTTCAACAAGATTTTCAACAATAATTTTTCCCATATTCTCAAGTGTTTTCAACTAGTTTTCTAAAGAAATTTTTGTGCCAAAACTCTTATCTTTTATTGTTTCAAAGTTTTTGGAAAATCAAAAGAAAACAATTCTTTGGGAATTTAGTTTTGTTCTTCATTTTCATGTCTATCTAGAAGTTTTTCCCAAGTGTTTTCTTTGTTGCTTCTTTTCCAAAACACTTTGATTTATCACACTTAAGCTATTAATTCTAAACCTATCTTTAGGATCCTTTTTGTGAGAAAATTGTTTGTCATCCTTTGAGATCACCAAGAGTGTTTGTGATCATTGGATCACCAAGTTGTATCTTTTCTTTGCTTTGGTTTTATGCCTTTCCTCTTGTGTAGAGGTGATAGTGTTTAAGAGAGGAGTTGTGTACTCCCAGTTTTGAGTTGTAATTTCTCAGTGAAGGTCCTTTTGTGGAAGGTCATGTGTGGACATAGGGAAAATCTTTCTATGTGAAGGAGGGGACATAAAGCAGTGGTTTGAACCTCGAAACATATTTCGGTATTTGCGTTTGATCCACTATCTCTCAACTCTCTCTTTATATCTTACATTGTTATTACTTGTTCATATCATATACATGTGTGGTTTGTTTATGTGCCCACACTTATGTTGAACCAAGAGAGCTTTTAAAGCACCTGAACTCTTAGTCTAGAGGAATCTAGAGGAGTAGTTTCAGAGCCCTTCACGGGAAATTCGGGCTCACTCTTGCTTACATATAGTGGGTTAGCAATTAAGGTTTTAAATTCCTCATCATTTATCCTTGATTAGCTTGTACACCTATTCACCCCCTCTAGGTGTACTTTCAATTGGTATGAGAGCTAGCACTTCTGATATTCAATTTAACCACCTAGGAGTGTGATCCTTAGTTTGCTAATCTAGATTTGCATTGCACATATATAGCTTGCACTCATGATTATCTTACTCCACCTATATTTGATGATTCTAACAAAGATTTGTGGAAATACAAAATGAGTTCATATTTAAAAGCCCTAGGTTTGATGTTTATCTTGCCACTATCAAGAAATCATATCTTGGTAATGACAAGTACATAGAGGCTAATGCACAAGCATTGATTGTACTTAGGCAATCACTTAGCAAAGATCGCTTATGCATGGTTTTCTCATTGTGATTCCGCTTTTGTAGTGTAGAACACATTGACTTCTCTCAAAGAATAAACGACAAACGTTTTGGAGAAGGAATCTAGTGGAGATGAGTCTGACCAAGCTTGCTTCCTGGTCCAAGGAATTGACTCTTTTGAGGTAATTTTGGACACTCATCTAGATGATAGTGCTAGTTCTTCATGTGATGATAATGCTATGGATGCACATGCTTTAAATGAATAACTTTTCATGTTTTGTGAAAACTTTCTTTCAAAGTATAAAGTTATGAAAAGCAAGAGTTTTGATTTAAAAGAAGAAAATAAGAATTTATTTTCTAAACTCAATATGGTTTTGCAAGAGAGGGTTGCGATTTCAAGTGAAAGAGATTTCTTGAAAACCCAACTTGACTTTGCTTTAAAGAAAATGATTTTTAAAGAATAAAAAAATTTTGATATTGTTTTGAAGAAGAATGAGGTTTTATCTTCAAAACTTGATTTTATTTTAAAAGAAAATGATTCTTTAAAAAACAAATTTTCTTTGATTTCAAAAGAATTGAATTTGGTTTCAAAAGAAAAAGTTTCTTTGAAAAGTGCTTTTGATTATCATGTTTATCATGCTTCCGTGCTTCATCTTCTTCTGATAAACATGTTGCTTGCTCCACTTCTTCTTCAATTATTGAAAATGATATTTGTATTTTGAAAAAGAGTATAGACTGTTTGGGCTTCACTTTGAGCAAATGTGCCATGAACCACATGCGATTGGAATCCATGTTTCATAAGAAACAAGCTCCACATATTCATGCAAATTAACTATGGCATACACATGCTCACACACATGATTCTTTGTATGCTAATGTGTACACTTGTACACATTGTGAACATAAGGGCCACCTTGCAAAATTTTGCTATGATAGAATAAATATTTCAAAATTTGTAAATAAATTTGTTTGGGTTAGGAAAGGTGCTAACCCCCATGGACCCAAGAAAGTGTGGGTCTCAAAATCCACTCCTATTATATTTGATGTAAGTGTGAGCTCTCACAAGACGTGAGAATAATGGTGCCTTAATGGTGGATGTGTTTTGAGCTAAAAGATCATATTTATGAATGCGTCACTTTGAAGGGATGTTTGGTGGAAGAACCACCATGGTTTGGAGACTTAGAGTTTAGTTCATTGATTTTGGTAACTATCTCTAACTCCTATTTTAGTTTACATGCTTTATAATGATGATTTTAACATGTTTTTGGTTTTAATGCTCATTATGTTAGATACAATGCTTATTAGACTTGTGATACACATGTATAGTGTTTGAGGTACACACATGTTCATATCAATTCATATTTTTTGTATTCTCACTTTAGTTTAGCTATTGTGTATATTTTAGTGTTAATAATATTTGCATTTACCCTAATGATCATAATTGTGTATGTATTTGTACTTCATGTTTTGATTACTTGTTTAGATGTAACCTTCATTAAAACTTGTGTTTATATTTGTACAATTAGTGAGCTACACTTGATTATCATGTGTTTGTACTTCATTGCTCATTTATACTCATTAGATATATTTGTATAACCTAGTTTGATGATTCTTGTATCTTCACTTATCTTCCCTATTTTTTGTACATGTTTTTATATTTTTGCTTCATGTATATATTAATTTTGTCTAAAACTATAGATATACATGTCTAACTTAGAGTCACTTACCTTCTTGCAATATTCTTTTGTGGACTCGTTTATGTTTGGGATATGTATGTATATTTTAGTTTCGATAAACAGACATATACCTTGAAGTTTGTTTAATTTTTGATGAAAATTAAAATTTTCATAGTTTCATGCTTTGGATAAAGGAATTTTATTTTGATTGAGCTTCAACGCTTTATCTTCATGCATATGTTATTACATAATTTTTGTACATCTATATCCTTTGTTTACTCATGATTTTAGATTCATGAGAATATATGTGCTTCATAGCTCGTTGAATGTCAATTATTGTGTATTTAGCATATTATCATGAGATATATTCATGTTTTTTATTCGTTGCTTGAAGGATTTCGTAATAGTTTTCAAAATTATCATAAACCTAGTTTCGTTATTTTTCAATTGGTAGAGTTTTCAAATATGCTGAAAGTATTTTCAAATCATATTTTTGGAAACCCCTACCAACCTAAGGCGGTTGGTTGGGCGACCATGTCTTTTATACCCTTATTGAACATCTTTAAAATATGTGCATGAACAGGGTGGTAGTGATGAGTTATACATGATTTTAATGAAAATTCATTTTGTATACTCATTTTTCTATATATGTATGCATCATATTGATATTATATTGCTCTGATCATACATACATATATATGATTTTGATTGTGCTTATTTTACATTGACATACATATTTTAAAGCACAAAATTGATTTCATGCTAAGCTTGATTTAGTTCTTAATGATAATTAATATTTTTATAAGCTTATGCATTATTTTATTGGTATTTCATAAAGTGGGAGAAAAATCTTATTTTATCTTTCAATTGATTTTATTTTCAATTGGTATTTTACTCTCACTCTTTATGATGAAAAAATATTTTGTTTTGGTATATGCTAACATTTTCAATATTGGTATCAATAATTTTAAATTGGTATTATTCTCAATTTGGTATCTATATTGCAAAATAATTTTAGTATTTACCTGAAAATTTAGTTTTTACTTTCAATTGGTATCATATCTTTCTATTGGTATCAACTAGTAAAAAGATTATATCATTTTAATTGATAAAAAGTTGGTTTCACTTTCAAATTAATTTCTTTCAATTGATAGTTTTTTCTTGGTATCAAAATTTTATTTTAAAATATATTTATTGGTATTGTTTATTTGTCTTCACCCCTTTGTTGATGAGTGACAAAAAGGAGAGAAGAATTTGAGATTATATATGCATGTTTTTATTAATTGTTTATGCATGTGTGTGTGTGTGTTTATTGGTATCTTGACACATATTGCATATCTTTATCATTTTATTTATATGCATGAGTTAAGGGGAGCTTATATGAAGCCTATCCTTAATTAATGCATATTTTGTGTATGTGTGTGTGTGTGTGTGTGTGTGTGAGTGTGTGTGTGTGTGTGTGTGTGTTTATTGGTATCTTGAGTTACATTGCATATCTTTATCATTTTATTCTTATGCACTAGTTAAGGAAAGTTTCTATAAAGCCTATCATTAATTAAAGCATACATAACCTCATAAATTTCGTCATCATCAAAAGAGGGAGATTGTTGGCCCAGAGGCCCTTCACCTTTGTTTTGATGATGACTAACTTATGAAGGTTAATTTGCTTATGATCTTGTGTTTATTTAGTTTCAGTTATTAATCAAGATCTTAGTAGGTGATTAGATTTAACAAAGGATTTAAAGCCAATTTTGGAGCTAACACATGTTAATTCAAGAGCTCGCGCGTCAAGATCACATCTAGCACTCGGATGGAGCTAAGCTCATTTGGATCAAGTTTGAAAAGATCAACAAGAAGACTTGCTTCTACGTTTGTTTTAATTTTTGTTTAGATTTTGAGTAAGAATAGATTAGTCTTGATATGCTCAAGTACACACACAAGTTCAATAGTTTTGGTAATTGATTTAGATTTTCAAGTATATATCCTTAGTTTTCATGAATAGATAGAATCAAAAAAGTTTACATGATTTTATGTATGTTAGATTTCATCCATATACATCTATGTTTCATATTGCTTAATTATTTTAATGTATATCTAGTCATGTGTTTAAGTTTTATTTTTATCAAAACTTATTTTAGATTTAATGTCAAAAACATCGATATATCATTTACATATGTATTGATTTCTATCCATACATATTATACTTTAAATGTATTTAAATATCATGTTTTTGTATTTATACAAGTTTTGGAGAAAGCATATTTTCATTTCAAATTTATGTTTTGGAAATATAGCTTTTAGTTTAAAGCTTAATTTTCATGCCTCAAAAATAGTTCAAATAGTTTGTAATATGTGTTGAATTTTGATCACACATATTTGTACTTCAAATATTACATGAACCTATTTTTGTGGAATTTATAGAGGTTTATGAGATTTTATAGGTAATTAAAAGATCAAATATTTCAACCGATAAATCCTGACTGTGGGCTGCTAATGGTCGACCGACCAGTCAATCGAAGTTTGGCTCGGTCGACCAGCTGGTCAACCGACGTGCACAGAAGTGCATAGACTTTAGCAGTCGACCGATCCAGAGAGTATGCTCTCTGGATTTGGCCCCGTTCAACCGATCGATCGACCGACCAGAGAGACCAGCTCTCTGGTTCTGACATCGGTCGACTGGGCGGCCGACCGACGGCAGTTTGCCTTGGGGCGGCCGACCAACACCCCAACAGTCAAAAATTTGACCGTTGGCGGTCGACCGGGCGATCGACAGACATATCATTTTTGACCTGTTATGGACCCCAATGGCTATATTTTCAGGCCCTATAAACATGGGTCCTTTGAGGCCAGTTTTCAACAAGATTTTCAAAACAATTTTTCCATCTTCTCAAGTGTTTTTAGCTAGTTTTCTAAAGAACTTTTTGTGCCAAAACTCTTATCTTTTATTATTTCAACATTTTTGAAAAATTAAAGAAACAAGTCTTTTGGAATTTAGTTTTGTTCTTCATTTTCATATATGTCTAGAAGTTTTTTCCAAGTATTTTTTTTGCTGTTTCTTTTCCAAAATACTTTGATTTCTCACACTTGAGCTATTAATTCTAAACCTATCTTTAGGATTCTTTTTGTGAGAAAATTGTTCGTGATTCTTTGAGATCACTAAGAGTGTTTGTGATCATTAGATCACCAAATTGTATCTTTTCTTTGCTTTGGCTTTGTGCCTTCCCTCTTGTGTAGAGGTGATGGTGCTTGAGAGAGGAGTTGTGTACTCCTAGTGTTGAGTTGTAATTTCTCAGTGGAGGTCCCTTAGAAAGTCATATGTGGACATAGTGGAAATCCTTCTGTGTGAAGGCGGGGACGTAGAGCGGTGGCTTGAACCTCGAAATATATCACGGTGTTTTCGTTGATCCACTATCTCTCAACTCTCTCTTTATATCTTGTATTGTTATTACTTGTTCATATCATATACATGCGTGGTATTGTTTGTGTGTCCACACTTGTGTTGAATCAAGAGAGCTTTTAAAGTTGTTTTCCATTATGTTTGCAAAGGGGGAAAACTTACAAAAAAGAGTTTGAGGAGCTAAATTACAAGTATTCTTAAAAAGATTACAAGTAGATCTCCTCATTCTGGAGAAGTGTGCCGATAGGAGTCTGGTCAGCGCGCGACCACTTTGTCCCTTTGACGATGCGAGCGATGAGATTCCCTTCTCGCCTGGTTCGGGGAATCAGAGAACAGAAGGTTGGTAGAACCCTCTTGCTGCTTCTCAAAATCGCCTTCAATAAGGAATTCCTTCTCGCCTGGTTCCGGAGATTCCTTGAAAGAAGGACGATGTTAGGGTATCAACACCCTGGTTAGAGAAAGCAATTCTCTAAAAGATCTCTGAATTCGAGAGCGCGCGGTGCGTTATGAAGAAGCCTCTGCTTGTGGAGTCCTCCAGTATGCATGCATCTCTTCTTATACCCCTGGCGGGCTATTTATATGGAGAGCAAGGGTATAATCGTCCCTTGAAGATATGGAAACAGATTGAATCAAATCTGTTTAAATCTGGAAAGTAGCCTTGCTGCGAGGCTAAGATAGCTTCTGCGGAGCTAGAATTGGCAGGTCGGTTGATCTTCTTGATCTGTTTTGATCCTTTCCATATCGTTGGAGGATTTCCCCTGATCTTCTTACTCGTTTTAGAAGAGTCAAGAGATTGTGGCAATCAACTGCTAAATTTGATCTCTGATTTGATCTTAATTGGATTTGATCTGATTGGATCCGATCTCATCTGGAGATTTGATTGGTCAAAGGTTGACCATGGCAGATTCATAGCAGCGCTGTCCGCATTGAGCTCGTAGCGGAGCTAGAGACGGTTTCTGGCGAAGTCCGAAAGAAACCCTTTGGCGGAACTGGAAGTCCTCTGTGGCGAAGTTTGCGAGTTAGCTTCTTGGCGAGGCTTTGAATGGCTTCAAGGCGAAGTTGGATGATATTAGCCTCTCAAGCGAGGCTATCCCTTTGGGCTCATGCGATGCTAAGTTCTAGCACCTTAGACCTGCTGAGGTCTGTTTAGAAACAATCCGGGTTCACTGTCTGCTTGCTGGATCAGTGGAGTCCAAGTTGCTTCCTTGTCCCTCGGAGATGGGTGAAAACTGGTCTTCAGCTCGTCTGTTACTTGTCTTTTGTAAATGTCAACAAGTTTAGATATTGTTCGGACCAATAAGAATCTTGTCTTTTTTAAGTGTCAACAAGACCCCCTTCAAAGTTTTTAGAAGTCTGCAATGGCTCAGACTTCGAAACACTTTGAACTGCTTTGATTGGTGGTGTGTGGAGTATGAACGTCGCCATGATGGTTGAGTTCAGCTTCGCTTTGAATCCTGCTTTGGGATGTAGATTCGCCGAGGAATCATGTAGACTCGCGTCTGGGTAGCTTCGCAGCTAGTAACCCCGCTTCTGGGCTTCTGAAGATATGTTCGCTTGGGATGGCATGTCGCTTTCCCGAGATCAACTGCCGTGGGCTGGTTACGAGGAGGATTACTCCTTTCTTCGTGCTGATCGAGGGAGATATTCTCCGATTTGCACGTTTCCAAGGGAGGATATTCCCTTTCTTCAAGGCGCAATAAGTGCCTTTATGAGGGAGACGTTTCTTCCTTTGCACGGTTCCAAGGGAAACCATCCCTGTTCTCAAGGCGCAGTAAATGCCTTAAATGCGCTCGTGCTTCCACGCTTAAGGCGGCAGTGCTCAGGCCATGAGGCCTATAAATAGGACACTTGAGGTCCTCTGAAGAGAAGTGCTTTGCCTCTCTTCTCTTCTCTTGGTTGAGAGAGATACTCAGATCTCTGAATTAGTGGGAATGCCCACTCTGGTTATTACCCGGCCAAGGACCGGTAAGTCTTGATCGCTCAACGACTTCACCGATTTTAGGGAATTCATTTCCCTTAATTTAGCTTTGGCAGCTGCTTCAGGGATTAGCTTCCCTTGTTCTCTATTTAACTGATCTACAGAGAAGGATTTTGGCATAGCTTCCCAGTGAAGCCATCATCTTGACTTGATCAAAGGAAGATCACCGCACATTAAGTCCGCAGCACAGGCAGAACTTGGGACTTGGTCTCTTCAATAGTTGAGCCAGTCTTGCCATGTAGGTGGAGTTAAGACTATCCCACGGGGTCAGTCTGGCTAGCCATATAGGCGAGGCTTGGACTTGGCGTTTGTTGAGCCAGCCCATCAGTGCTGTGCAGGCGAGGCTTGTCCTCTGCTTTTACTGAAATTGGATTGCTTTGACCCAAAAGATTCTGATTTGCAGTTTTTTCTGTGCTTGGTTGCTAATCTGTTCTGATTTGCCTTGCAGTGGGCTATGTTCGCCAATCTTGTGACTTGATGGAAGGAACCATAAAATTGCCTTATGCTTTCCTGGTTGAAGCTTTACTTTTAAGCAGGAGGAACAATTCGGGGCAGCGGGTGCGTGTCCCAGAGGCTATTGGCAGCCTCTTACACGAGATGATTCGTTCTGAGGTGAGGCTGGTAGCCGCTTTGTCGGAGATGATCCGCTTCGGGGTAGTGGGTGTCACCTGTGAGATCACTGGCATCATTGCCAACTTTCAACTTTGGTGGTCTTTAGGGCGATCCACTTCAGGAAGGCGGGCCTCACACCCGTTAGATCACTGGTATCACTGCCGATTCCCATTATACGTGATCTATCGTGTTGGCGGCGATAGGTTTTTATTGCCAGGCTTCAACAAAAATGGCCTGGCAAGATCTGCCATTTTTGTGGAGAATAATGACAGTGTCCTTGCGGCACCACTGATTACAGCCCTGTGCAGGAGAAAGGCCTTTCGTGTCCAGCCGGTCTGACTTAGAAGCAGATAAAACTGCTTGTATGCCTTTTGCGCAAATGACCCTGTCGAGCAACTGGGTGTGTTATATAAAACACAACTTTGATGTAATATCAATGTACCCTTCCTTTTAAATCAATGAAAGTTCATCTTCTAATCATCTGATCTTTGCTTGCTTTCTTTGAGGGTTTGGCCATAGCGGGGCTAAACTGTATGCGGAGTTAAGGACATAGTCCTTTCTTTGAGTGATCTTCGCGAGACTGGCATCTCGGCGCCTTTTTAGAAGGCTAAGGTAAGCCTCTCGGCAAAGTCCTTGAAGGATTGTGCGAAATCCGCCCTTTAAGCCAGGGCGAGGTTAACCCTTAGCGGAATCGAAGCAGCGCTTCTCAGGAAGGCGCTTTGGGCGGGGTTTCGAATTAATTCGAAACGGCGGCATACGCCCTTTTCGAGGCTTCGTTTCAGGCGCTGATTGGCCTATAAAAGCCCGATTGGGCTGAGCAGGAAAAGATCTCCTTTTTTTAGAGAGATTTCTTGACTTTCCCTCTTCCTCTTCTTTCTTCATTCAGAGAACCTTGAGAACTCTTGCAGCTCTTCAATGGCGCTGATGATAAGATTGCGAAGGCTGAGGAAATGATCAGGAAAGCAAATCTCCTCTTATCCAAGGCCATACCGGTACGTCTTGAGGAAACTGCGCGGCTTGAAGAGCTCAGAGCTCAGAGTGAGGAGTTTGCGCGGCAGGAGTTGTCACAGAGGGCAACTTTGGCGGAAGTTGAAGCTCGTCTGGCCCAGGCGGTGGACTTTGATGAGGCTGAGCTGAGGTCACAGGCGCTTGCCCAGGCTGCTGATGACAGGAAGACGAGGCTAAACGCCCTCGGAGAGCGGCTCAGATCGTACAGTGTACGCTTGTAGGTCATTGTATACGTGCCTTCATGTGTCCCCATCTTTTGGAATTAATGGAAATTCTTTCTTTTGTTTTGGCTTCTATCGAATCTCCAATCGTAATGATTAAGACGTCAGCAATCTTGAGGTTAGCCCTTTGCGGGGCTGAAGAGGAGATACTTGCCTTTTGTAAATGTCAGCAAGCATCGGTGAGTCCTGTCTTTTGTAAGTGTTAACGGGGCTCGAAATTGAGACTTAGCTGTCTGCTGGTTCAGAGGTCGCAATGACATAACCGGTTGAGACGCTACTAAGCTCAATGGTAGATGAAACTCGGCTATCTGCCAGTTCAGAGGTCGTAATGACATAACTGGTTGAGAAGCCACCAAGCTTCAAAAATTGGTGATACTCGTCTTTTGTAAATGTCAACGAGTATCGAGACCTGTCTTTTGTAAATGTCAACAGGGATCGGAATTGAGACTTGTCTTTTGTAAATGTCAACAAGCTCAAAATTGAGACTTAGCTGTCTGCTGGTTCAGAGGTCGCAATGACATAACCGGATGAGACGCCACCAAGCTCAAGGTTGGTGATACTTGTCTTTTGTAAATGTCAACAAGTATCGAGACCTGTCTTTTGTAGATGTCAACAGGGCTCGGGGTTGAGACTTAGCTGTCTGCTGGTTCAGAGGTCATAATGACATAACCGGATGAGACGCCACCAAGCTTCAAAATAGGTGATACTCGTCTTTTGTAAATGTCAACGAGTATCGAGACCTGTCTTTTGTAAATGTCAACAGGGCTCGGGGTTGAGACTTGTCTTTTGTAAATGTCAACAAGCTCAAAATTGAGACTTAGCTGTCTGCTGGTTCAGAGGTCGCAATGACATAACCGGATGAGACGCCACCAAGCTCAAGGTTGGTGATACTTGTCTTTTGTAAATGTCAACAAGTATCGAGGTTGTAGTGGAATTTGGGAGAAATCTCGTTTTCACGGGGAGAAACGAGGGAATCACTGTCATAGGTTTAATGTTAACGTAACAGCGAAATGTATATGTGGTCTTACCATTCTATGGATGAGAATTGGTAGGTGATTTTGGAGGTCTCGTTCTCACGAGGAGAAATGAGGGGACTGCTGTCATAGGTTTAATGTTAACATAACAGCGGAATATATGTGGCCTTACCATCCTATGGATGAGAATTGGTAAGTGATTTTGGAGAGGGAATCAAATGGGAACTGGTCCCTTAGGATTTTTAGCAAACCCCCAGCTGTCAACGGGTTTGATATGCCTTTACCAACTACCGTTTGAATTGGGCTAGCCATGCTTTTCCCCTCAGCATGATGAGTTTGTCGAGGACTTATGTTGGGCTTACAGGCCAACATTTTCCTCTATCCTTAATCGTTAAGGATATTGGATTATCGGGTTAATGTCTGCATAACCCTGACTCTCCTTTTAGGATAACTGGTGCACGACCAGGTTCCTATTGGTTTATGGCTGCATGACCTCACTTGGAGGAAGAGAAAGGCTCTCTTTGTGTGTGCTTCGGACATGGAGATCTTGATCAGAGGTGTAGTGTTAACTTGATCAAGAGAAGGATCCTTGATTAAGGATAATACTTCTTTAAGAACTTGCCATTGATCGGCATCATGAGTAGGTCGCCCTCTGCAGTCGTGAGGCGGTATGTTTCGTTTGAATAGACTGTTTCTATTACAAACGGTCCTTCCCATTTAGGCTGAAACTTGCCTTTGGTCTTGTGCGTCATAATCATCGGTCGTCTGACGGCTAAAACCAGGTCTCCTTTCTGGAAGACCCTCTGTTTGACCTTCTTATTGAAGGCCTTTGAGATTCGAGCTTGGTATAGCTCAATATGTTGCTGGGCTTGAAGTCGCTTCTCATCTAGGGCTTCGAGCTCTTGAAGACGTAACCATCATTGTCTTCTGATGTGATCTTAGTCATTAGAGCGACTCGCAATGATGACGTCTGGATTTCCAATGGGATGACTGCTTCACACCCATATACCAAGGAAAAAGGCGTATTGCTTGTCGGTGTTAGAACCGTGGTTCGGTAGGCCCAGAGACATTCACCGAGCTTTTCGTCCCAATCTCGCTTGTTCGAGGAGACAAACTTCTTGAGTAGCTTGATGATCGTTTTGTTGAATGCTTCCGCCAAGCCATTGGCGGCAGGATTATAGGCAGTTGAAGCCACATTCTGAATTCGGTATTTATCGCAGAACCGATAGAACACTTGGCTTATGAATTGGGGACCGTTGTCGTGGATGATCCGCCTAGGGACACCAAATCGATGGATGACATGGTGTTTGATAAAATTAACCACATTAGAGGTTTTGACTTCGGCCAACGGTATGGCTTCTGCCCATTTTGAAAAGTAGTCGGTTATTGCTAGGATAAACCGGTGACCTCTTGTCGAAGAATGGCTGATTGGCCCTACGTCGTCTATTCCCCATGCTTCAAATGGCCATGAAGCAACAGTCGGGTGGAGCAGCTCCGAAGGCTGGTGTATGAAGTCCGCATGAATCTGACATGCTTTACACCTTCGTGCATATTGGATGGCGTCGGCTATCATAGTTGGCCAATAGTATCCCAGCCTATGCAACCTGCCTTTAAGCTTTGGACCTGGCTGATGAGCTCCGCAAGTGCCATCGTGCGCTTCTTGAAGCGCTTCCTGTGCCTCTGAATGAGAAAGGCAACGGAGGAGGACACCGTCATATGAACGACGGTAAAGTGTCTTCAGAATTGGATCGTAGTAGAAACGGAGAGACCTTCGTCTGACGGACGCCGCTTCTTTAGGATCGTCTGGAAGTAGACCGTGCAAAGCATAGTCAATGAGAGGAAAGCGCCAATCCCTCGGCTCAAGATCCGTGGAGACATTATAGACTTCTCGAATTCTTAGCATGTGCTTGGAGCATACAAGATGTCGAGTTGCGACTGTGAGGTGATACTCGGTGTCGGCTGGCAAGGCTAGTGTTGTTGCTAATGCAGCAAGAGCGTCCGCCTTGGTATTCTGAGATCGAGACACATGCCCGATGTAGAAACCTTCAAATAGGTTAGCCAATTCGATGGCTGTATGATAATAAGGCACCAAGTCCTCATGGCGGACTTCGTATTCGCCTTTAACCTGATTGATGATCAGTTTTGAATCGCCATAAGCTTCGAGGTAGCGTACCCCATTCCATGGGCGAGTTGAAGACCGATGAGCAGAGCATTATATTCTGCAACATTGTTTGAGCATGATTCTGTCAGAGAAAATGCTCTGGGCAGGACATGATTCTGTGGGGAGATAAACACAACCCCCACTCCGGCAATAATCTTGCCTTTAGGGCCCATTCGTGATGCTCCATCAAAGAACATCTGCCACACTTCCTCTTCTGAGGTTGCATAAGACTCGAAGACCTCATCGGGGATGTCTTCGTGAAGTTTTGAATGCTCCGGAACTGGATAAGCAACCAAGAACTCTGCAAGGGCCTGGCCTTTAACCGCCTTCTGAGGCGTGAAGATCATGTCGTATTGAGACAATAAGAGTGCCCACTTAGCCAATCTTGAATTCAATGATCCTGGCTTCGTCATAAGAAGACGCAATGGGTTTACTCTGGAGATGACATGTATGGTCTGGCCAACCAAATAATGTCGTGTCTTCTGAACAGCGAAGATGAGAGCTAAACACTCTTTCTCGATAGGGTTGTAGCGAGATTCCGCTCCTATAAGAGTCCTGCTCAGATAATAAATGGCCTGCTCGTGGCCATTGTCGTCCTTTTGAGCGAGGAGGGCACCGAGAGAGTAATCCAGAGCTTTTACATAAAGCAAAAATGGTTTCCCTGATGTAGGGGCCACCAAGACTGGAGGTTTTGTGAGGTACCTCTTGATGTCTTCATAAGCTTCCTGCAAGCTTGATCTCATACGAAGGAAGTACCCTTTTTCATGAGCCGGGTGAACGGCTGACAGCGGCCTGAGAGATTTGCGATGAATCTTCTAATATAGGCCAGCCTGCCTTGCAAGCCTCTGAGCTCTTTGAGATTCCTTGGTGGATGCATACTCTGGATGGCTTTGACTTTGTCTGGGTCAAGATGATTCCTTTTGATGTGACAATAAACCCAAGGAATTTGCCGCTTGACACTCCCAAGAAGGATTTTGTCGGGTTCATTTTCAGTTGATGAGCCCGCATTATGTCGAACATCGTTCTGAGATCGCGAAGATGTTCATTCTTGTTGCGGCTTTTGACGGCAATGTCGTCGACATAGCACTCCACCGTTTTTCGGAGATGATCGCGGAAGATTGTACTCATTGCCCGCTGGTAGGTTGCTCCGGCGTTCTTCAGTCCGAAGGGCATTACAGTATAGCAGTATACCCCCAATGGTGTTCGGAATGAAGTATGCTTTTCGTCGTCGGGATACATCTTAATCTGGTTGTACCCTGAAAAGCCGTCCATGAAAGACATCCTTTCGAACCCGCATGTGTTGTCAATCATGACATCGGTGATGGGTAGCGGAAATTCATCCTTGGGACAGGCCGTATTGAGATCACGGTAGTTGATGCAGATCTGTATTTTCCCGTTCTTCTTGAGGACGGGGACTATATTAGCCACCCAATCTGGATGTTGTTCCTCCCGGATGAAGCCATATACGATGAGCTTGTGAACTTCGGCTTCAATAGCTTCCATGATGTTCGGGCGAAACCGACGTTGTTGCTGCTTGACTGGCTTGACGTCGGTCTTGATGTTCAGACGGTGCATAGCGACCTGTGGATCAAGTCCGGGCATATCTTCGTAGCTCCATGCGAAGACATCTATAAACTCCTTTACGAGTATTATCAATTCCTCCTTTTCTATAAGTGATAGGCTTTCACTTATAAAGATGGGCTTGGGGTTATCTTGACTTCCCAGGTTGACCTGCATCACCTTGTCTTCAGTGGGCGGCTCGCGCAATTCGAATCGCTTTTCCCATTGAAGGTCTAATTGCTGGGCCCATGGTTCCTCATCAGTGGCTTCTGCGGGCTCCAATTGACTGCTTGAGGTCATATTAGCAGTGAGGTTTTCGAACATCCCTCCTATGCTGACATCTGAATCCCACTCGGAGGATGAGGCTGAATGTGACGGAATTGGTTCATCGTTTTTGACTTGAATGGTTGCTGACGATGTGGGTGTAACATACCCCACCCCTTGCGTGTACTATAATAGTAATTTGCAGGCTTCCCTTTAGGCACAAAGTTCCGCATCAAACTGCGCCTTCCTTTTCCGAAATTCAGACCTGCTCCATGCTTCAAGTCGTACCCCATTTTCTTCATAATATGGCGCGCTGGCCGCGCGTAATGAAAGAATTGTGGAGTGTCTGGGTCTGAACTTGAATCTGCGACCGCGGGTCCCTGTGGTTGGGTTCTACCGAAGATTATCGGTAACTGACCTTCTTTGGATGGCGGGATCACCAAGACGGCTCCTTCTGCAGATTCCATGGGCGTACTGGACGCACTTGGCTTGTGTAAAGGCATGTGCAGAGAGCTGTTTCGGATTCTGAATCCGCCTCGTTGCCACTTTCATCATCGTCCGCAACGATTCTTTAAGTGCTCCACCGGCCTCTTGATATAGGAGAGCGTCAGTGAAGTAGTTTTCCACTCCTTTGAATGGTTGTCTCTCAGCAAAGACAGTTCGTACTGTCGCATTATCTTCAACATATTTGAAGCATTGATGGAGGGTGGAAGGGACGATCCAGTTGGCATGGATCCATGGTCGTCCTAGCAGCAGGTTATATGAAGTGTCAGCATCAATGACATAGCATGTCACTTCTGACTTCAGACTCTCGATTCTGCAATGGAGTCGAATCTTCCCCAGTGGATGACTGCTTCCGGCGTTAAAACCGTATATTGTAGTAGTGGTTGCGGACAACCTGTACAATGGTATGCCGAGGAAGTAGAGAAGCCTTTTGGGGATGATGCTAAGTGCAGATCCCGGATCGACTTGTATTCTTTCGATGCACGTTGAACCGATATATCCGGTATAGTACAGAGGTCGATCGTGCTTGTTGTCTTTGAGAAGCATATCTTCCGCCGTGAATGTAATAGCGGGCACCTCTGATTGTGCATGATGACATTCTGGGCAGGAAGACTGAGGGTCATCCTTAGGGATCTCAGGCATGCATGTCAGAAAGGATTCTGAATTGGCTAGCGCATCCCTGAGTGCTTCTCTTGTCTCTTTCGAGAGGCGAAGGAGCTCGGGTATAGTGATACGAGCTGGGATATTGGCCAGTTGAGCCAATATGTCAAACCGAAAGGGCGTATCAAACCCTTGGCCTGGTGGTTTCTTCAACACATGGTCGAATCGTACCTCCTTAGGCTTTTCTTTCCCTTTGGTTGGGATTGGAGTGGATGCTGGTACTTGTACTGACGTCGTTTGCTGTTGTGTTTCGTCAGTAGACTTTTCATACTGCCTCAAGTATGATTTTTCGGATCGGGTGCCCGTTTGTTGAGGCGTATCGGCTTGCGCTGCGCAAGCATGCTTTTCTCCTTCAGAATCACTGAGGGAAGCCGATGTAAGATTGCCGTCGTCTGGCAGGATAGAGATGACATTGCAAGACTTGCCCTTTGAGTTGGGCTGCTTTGGATCCCGCTGTACGTCTTGGACGAGGTCTGGATGTATCCACATGACTTCTCTTGTCTCGAATGTTAAGGGAACAAGACCCTTATTGTTTTGAGCTGTAACTGGAAGATGCTTGACTTCCAACCGTGGCGCAGGGACGGAATAAGTCCCGTCAGGAACTGTGACCTTTGGAGCTTTGCCGAACTCAAGAGTTACCATATTGGCAGTGACTTTCTTCTGCTCCGTTTTCAACGTCAGAACCCCGGCATCGACCAAGGCTTGAATTCTATCCTTGAGGACATAGCACTTGTCAGTAGGATGGTGGACCATCCTGTAGTAGAGGCAGTATTTAGGGTCGTTTGTGCGCCCTATCTCATTGGGACGCCGCGCATCTGGCAGCTTCATTTTGTTCCCTTTGTGGAGCAGATGGAATATGGTGACCACCTGATCGTCTTTGAACGAGTACTGCTTTGGAGGGAACTTAGACTCCTGGCTGTTGAAGCCGCTCTTCTTGGCCTTCGACTGCACATCTCTGGATAACTCCACAGACATAGTCTCTTTGCCTTTAGGTTGAGAAGATTGCGGTAGATCGCTACGCCCTTTGTTGTTCATCCCCCATTTGCCTCTAGGGGCGGATGGTTCGAACTTCTTAGCCGACTTCTCGGCTATCTCAGCTTGTTCGACCAATTCCTTCCAAGTGTGGGCTTTGACAGCCCCCATGCGAACTTCAACTTGGTCTAGGAAGTTGTGTCTGCACGTCTGTAAGAGCATGGGTAGTGGCATCCCTGCTGGGCACATCAAGGATAAATTTCTGAACCGTTCGATGTAGTCACGGACAGATTCGCCCTTCCTCTGCACAGTGGAGAGGAGCTTGTCCATGGTTACTTCGGTATCGTCCTCATAGAAACGAGAGAGGAACCGAGTTTCCAGGTCGATCCAGGAGTTGATAGAGCCCGGGGGAAGACTGCGAAACCAGTCAAATGCCACCCCCTTTAAGGTGCCAATGAAAAGCCTAGCCATGATGGCGTCATTGCTTATAACATTACCAGTCTGAGACCGGAAATAGTAGATGTGCTGATTTGGCGAGCTCTTTCCATCATAGGTATGCAGCGTTGGCGTTTGAACTTCGGTGGATATGGCACCGAATCCCACTCCAGCGGATAAGGACGGACTGCCCCTACCTTATTTAATTCATCCCTCTGAGCTAGGGATGCGATTTGAGCTTGGAGGCCCTTAAGGACTTCGGCGTCTAAGGAAGAACCCTCCTTGGATTTCTCCGGCTTTGGCTGCTCATTGCTGAAGTGTTCCTCCTCATCGTGATTGCTCCCGGCATCATTGTCATTCCGGTTACTGAGGAGTTGAGCGAGCATCTGTTGAATGTTGTCCAGAGCTTCTTGCTGGGTTTTGGAAGTTTGCTCCTGAGCTTCCAGGCGCCGACGAAGATCGTCGTTGACGTTATCAGCCATATTGACTGATGCTCTGTCTGTTCGCACCGAACTGACAGTCGCCGAGGAGGCATACCCACTGTCTTCATCTTCTCCGTCCGATGATTGGAGTGATTTCCTGGGCTCTGACGAGGCTAGGGCCATCGAGGAGGAAGGCTGTTCATAATTATAGGGTATCGCCACCCTGGATCTGGTGTTTCGAAAGACACCTTCTTCATGCACCAAGACTTCGCCTAAGCCTGGGCTGTAGTCTGGATCTGAGGACTCTCTCCTCTTCCGGTCATGTTGACGGATGCAGAGGGTAGATCTCGCGAGATGCTCCTTTTGCGGTGCTTCATCGGGGCTTGTACCGATAGCCGATCAAAAACTGACCGCCGTCTTGGAGGCGTGGCGGGGATTGGTCCCAGCCGGCAATGGACCGAGTGGAGTGTCACCAGCTGACATCCCACTTGTCGACAACAGGGGGAAGAGGTTTGTTTATCCGCTAACAATTTCCTCAAATCGAACCCGGTTGGGTCCCTGCAATCGAGCGCAAAGGCTCTTTTGGATCGCACATAGGGCGATATCCTGCTTCTTTTATCCCTGCAGAGGGGATTAGCACTGAATAGTGCTTTGGTTCTAGCTTCGCCATCAGACACGAACTTAGTGCTTGACGCACTGGAGAGCGGAGCACGCTGCGGTGCTTTACCCACTATGCTGCTGCGAAGGCAATTAGCCTTAGACAGTACTTTGGCTTCGGCTTTGCGGTTATGAACCCTGCGCGTACGCTGTGGTACAGTAGCTTCGCTCATGAGAACGAGGCCGGCGCGAGGCATCGCTGCCCCTGCATTGGACGACGGTATGATTGCCGTCGTAACTTTATGATTGGAGCAGACAGGCATCTTGCCTTTCTCTTCGCGAGAGAGGCACGGTTTAGGCGTTGCTACGCCTGAAGCTTCGGTCGAAGACTTCTGTTTAGGCTTCCATACCCGCCTTGGCAGAGGAGACTTAGGTTCGCAAGGAGCCTGATTAGCTACACGCGAGGCTGAGGGGTGTTGGCAGAATTCTGCTTCCGGTTTCTGATTCGAAACCTTGGTCGTGGAAACCCTCCTATGCTTCCGTGCTCGAAGCATTGGGCCACCCCCAGAGAGGACTTCTTCAAATCTTCCTTGATCGAACTGAACCACCAAGTTCTCACAAATAAAGGAATCAGACTGCGGACGTGCTTCCTTGTTGCGCCAAATAACCGCAGTAGGTTCGCAGGGAACCTTTTCAGTCTCTGCAGAGACTTTCCTTGAAGATTTAGCCAGAGGGGCTCTGGCTGCACCGGCTTTTCTGAATTCAGAGTTAGACCCAAAGGTCTGTTCGTCGCATTGCGACACTTGATTCTCGGCAGTAGAGAATTTCTTCCCCAGCGGAGTCGCCATCTTATTTTCCATTATGTTTGCAAAGGGGGAAAACTTACAAAAAAGTTTGAGGAGCTAAATTACAAGTATTCTTAAAAAGATTACAAGTAGATCTCCTCAGAGATTCTGGAGAAGTGTGCCGATAGGAGTCTGGTCAGCGCGCGACCACTTTGTCCCTTTGACGATGCGAGCGATGAGATTCCCTTCTCGCCTGGTTCGGGGAATCAGAGAACAGAAGGTTGGTAGAACCCTCTTGCTGCTTCTCAAAATCGCCTTCAATAAGGAATTCCTTCTCGCCTGGTTCCGGAGATTCCTTGAGAAGAAGGACGATGTTAGGGTATCAACACCCTGGTTAGAGAAAGCAATTCTCTAAAAGATCTCTGAATTCGAGAGCGCGCGGTGCGTTATGAAGAAGCCTCTGCTTGTGGAGTCCTCCCGTATGCATGCATCTCTCCTTATACCCCTGGCGGGCTATTTATATGGAGAGCAAGGGTATAATCGTCCCTTGAAGATATGGAAACAGATTGAATCAAATCTGTTTAAATCTGGAAAGTAGCCTTGCTGCGAGGCTAAGATAGCTTCTGCGGAGCTAGAATTGGCAGGTCGGTTGATCTTCTTGATCTGTTTTGATCCTTTCCATATCGTTGGAGGATTTCCCCTGATCTTCTTACTCGTTTTAGAAGAGTCAAGAGATTGTGGCAATCAACTGCCAAATTTGATCTCTGATTTGATCTTAATTGGATTTGATCTGATTGGATCCGATCTCATCTGGAGATTTGATTGGTCAAAGGTTGACCATGGCAGATTCATAGCAGCGCTGTCTGCATTGAGCTCGTAGCGGAGCTAGAGACGGTTTCTGGCGAAGTCCGAAAGAAACCCTTGGCGGAGCTGGAAGTCCTCTGTGGCGAAGTTTGCGAGTTAGCTTCTTGGCGAGGCTTTGAATGGCGTCAAGGCGAAGTTGGATGATATTAGCCTCTCAAGCGAGGCTATCCCTTTGGGCTAATGCGATGCTAAGTGCTAGCACCTTAGACCTGCTGAGGTCTGTTTAGAAACAATCCGGGTTCACTGTCTGCTTGCTGGATCAGTGGAGTCCAAGTTGCTTCCTTGTTCCTCGGAGATGGGTGAAAACTGGTCTTCAGCTCGTCTGTTACTTGTCTTTTGTAAATGTCAACAAGTTTAGACATTGTTCGGACCAATAAGAATCTTGTCTTTTTTAAGTGTCAACAAAAGTATCTCAACTCTTAGTCTAGAGGAATCTAGAAGAGTAGTTTCAGAGCCCTTCACGGGGAATTTGTGCTCACTCTTGGTTACATATAGGGTTAGCAATTAAGCTTTTAAATTTCACATCATTTGTCCTAGATTAGCTTGTACACCTATTAATCACCCTCTAAGTGTACTTTCAATATATACTGTGATATCTGCTCTATTATCATGCATGGCCGACCCTTCATGATCATTTAGCCTCCGGGCTCTCTACTCGGCCTCCGTGCCATATTAGCCCAGGGCTTCTCACTTAGCCTCCGAGCTTCACCACTCCACAGTAGTCTAGTTATTTTCACGTTTATATGTGTGCTCGCATGGTAATTACCTACTCGGCCTCTGAGTCAGCCCACTTCCTGAGCTACCCAATAGGAATTAGCATTGCACCATTTAGGTTTCGTGGTAGCTGGGAGTGCATTCAGACCGTCAGGTCTTTCAACCACGCCCGGTAGGCGAGCTGGCGCTCAGTACTTTCTCGCTAACTCCATCCGAGTGTAGTTACGCCATGAGCGATAACTGTACATTATCGTGGCTTTGCCGCAAGCGGTAACTATGTTCAAATTCAGGAGCACGCATTAAAAATTGTGATTTTAGAGTTAATGTAAGTTATATCCTTTAGAGAATGTGTTTATGTTCCTTTGAACTTTTCGTACTACCCAAGTGGCAAAACGATTCGTATCCACAAGGAGGGGAGCGATAAAAGCTTTGTCCGTTTTTTCTTTGTTTTCTTAAGATACCTCTTCTTTTTTTCAATGAGATAAAAGTGATTGCAAGAAAAGTAATGAGAATTACCGTGTAGTTTTAGGCTAACGGGTCGTGTCCACAAGGAGGAATGCGATGGAAGTGTTTCAGTGTACTGTTTTAAAAACAAAAATTGGTGTTGGTGTTTTTTAGTTGAAAAAAAAAACGGAGAGTGGAGAAATGATTTTAAAAAAAACTTAAAAATTTGGAGAAGGTTGTGGAGAAGATGACTTTCTAGAAAATACTTTGAGAGTGATTTTGTTGTAATTTAAATTATGAAAAAGATCCGGGCTCGCTAATCTTCAACTCAACTATTTAATTTTCTCAAGAAAGTTATAATGCCTCACTCTAGTCATAGGCAAAACACAAAGTCTCCTTTGAGTGTTCAAGTAAAACAAATAAGATGATTTTGTTTTAAAGACTGAAAACTTTTCTTTACACAATATTAAAAATAGAATGTTAAACCATCAAGGGAGGAAGCAAGTATGGAATAAAAATGATTTAGAAATAGTTGTATTTTTGAAATAAATGTTTAAAGTTTAACACCCATCCTCATGTGCCTTCAAGAACAGAGCTTGACTTGACATACCAATGATTCAAGTGGGGCTGCTTTCATGAAAACCAATCAAGAGAAGAGAGTAGAACAGATAGATTAGCGAGCCCAGAAAAATGCTTAGCTACTCATGATCAATGTAAAACAATGCATATAAAACAAATATAACATACCAGATAGTTTAGAGAAGAAGAAAGATCTTGAATCTTATTGATGTCATTTTAATGTCGGATTACAATCACTCTTTCTCTCTCTCACTTATTTCTGGACTGAACTACAAAGACAAAAATTAGATACAACTTCTCATAAACTATCTAACAATGATCCAAAATCCTAAAAATAAAGCAAGAAAGTTAAATTAGTCTTCAGTTTCTTCTTCTCTGTAGAATGCAGTATTTATAGGCAAAAATCAAATGGGGGAGAGCGTACGAAGATAGGGGGAGCAAACGTTCCCCCTGATTCCCTTAGATAGCCACGAAAACGTGGCTTTGGTCGTATTTTTGCGACCTGGGTGAGGCCAAGTGGCCACACCCTGGGGTGCAGATCCCTGGTTCACGATCTTCTATTATCACTTATTGGATTTTTAGATTTTGGCCCTGGATTTGACGAAACCTCCTTTGATCTTCGGCTTTAACCATTGATTTGTGAAGATCTGTTTTAATCGATTTTTCATCTAGTTTTATCTTCCTTGATTTTCATTGATCTTCAGCTGGGATTGTCTTTATCCTCTTGAATATTTGTCCCTTCTTTATTTTAGATTTAAATCAGAATTAAAGGGGGTTTTGGGCTCAATTTCTTTCCTCCTCCATTAGTAATGGGCCTGCATTTTATAAAGAAAAATATAAGACTAAATACATGATTTAATAGACAATAATTATGGGAATGTGACGTTATATATGCAATATAGGTGACCAATCACACCCCCACACTTATCTTTTTGCCAGCCCTCGAGCAAAACATCAAAACTAATCCTAAGAAATTAATGGATCACTTTCGTAGGTCACTCGATTGCACTGAGCATGTGCAACAAGCTGTTAAACTTCAAGGTTTACCCCAGAAGATGAATTTTGTCTCGTGAGGATTTTTAATGGATTGCATTCACAAAATCTATAAAGAAAAAGAAAAGTGTTCGTATTTTTGAAAAGCATTTTGAAAAGAGAGAAAATATCTGAGATATTATTGTAAGAGTTCAAGTAACCTATAAGTTACAGAAAAATCGAATTTTTTCATTCCTAAACTTTGTCTATATTCAAAAACTTGTTATCAATCAAAGTAAGGAGTCAAATTGTATTTCTCATCAAGTCCATCACTTTATCCTAAGTCATCTTGTAACGCCCCGATCCTGCGGGTACGGAGACGTTACTGCAACGTATATACGCAGGTCCGAAATACCCTCACGTATATACGCTAAGCATCAGTACAGGCAAGAATCAGAGTACAGAAGCAATTGGTGCATTATACATTTCAACACATGAGTACAATTACAAAGTTATCACCAGAGGTGACAAATATTACAATAATATTACATCACCGATAGGCGCAAATGCGAGAATACAAGGAGATGTACAAGTATGAACAGTACAAAAACAGGCTCAGAGTCATAACAGGAAAACTCTAGAGCCGCACAAGGGGGCCTGGAAGGATGGGGTTCTGAACGGTCTGCTGATGATTCACGCTACCGCTGCGCCACTCTGATCAACAACTGGGGGAATCCACACGTTCCAAGCTCCATGACCTGGACATGAGGATCCAGGAGAGTCAGATAGAACTCCCCAGGCGAGTGGTGAGGCAAAAGCCAGATGGCGTGCAACGATAAGCATATGTGTATCGATAAAATCGAATCATAAGCATGCATTGAAAACCGTGTCGTGAGCATAAGCATGTGTAAGCAGGTAGATATATAACAAGTGATATCAAGAAAGAACTGCTCATGGAATAATAAGATAGGAGCAGTAGACTGATGGAATGGAACATAGGTAACAAAACAGGGTATGAGTAGCTAATATGATAATACTCATAAAACCGGAAATCCGATGTAAAATCCGATAAAAGCATTAGTGGCAAATCACATAACGGTCATAACAGGAGTACATAACAGGCATAACAGGAGTCATAACAAGCATAACGGGAGTTCATAACAGGCATAACAGGATACATAGTTGGCATCTTTTATTATTATTACTCGTCTGACCCATATATCTAGGTATGTGTCCTGGTGTACATCCCAACACACATACATCCATATATAAGCAAGCCGAGGTTCGTTACTGGAAGCTAATGAAGAACTGATAGCTCATACTTATAGTAGTTCCCGTCCGCCCGGGACACAGCCATATGGGGGCCTTAAATCCCTAACACGCATCTTCTGAGGGCCTGAAATCCCCCTAACATGAATCGTCAGTTTTGGTATTCCACTACTATAAGCAAGGCACCATACCGGCATTCATCACTTCCTCCCATTCCCCGTGCAAGTTATCCTTTGTAAAGAGTAGGAACATAACTGGTCATAACAAGAGATCAGGTACAGGTAGGAGATGGCCCTACAAATTCAAGAGGTGGCCCCCACAGATTCAAGAGGTGGCCCCCACCACGTGTGTGGTGTGGCACTTTGTTCCATGTGGCACTTTGCTCTGAGGGGAATGGATTCTAGAGGTGGCCCCCACAGATTCAAGAGGTGGCCCCCACCACTTGTGTGGTGTGGCACTTTGCTCCGTGTGGCACTTAGTTCCATTCAGGATCCGCCGGGAACTGGTGGTATAACATGAGTCAGTGTCAAGTAGTAGCATGATGGGTATCAGATGTTAACACATCATTTGTCAGGTGATACAAACAGGTGTTAATTAGTAGCATGTAAATGACAAGCATGAAGCAATAGTATGGCAAGTATTAACATATCAGGTAAATACATGGCATGTGATAGAGTAGTAGCTGAGCACAACCAAGCGAAGTTGAGCAAGCTGGAGGCACAGACAACAAGCAGTATTTAACACTGGAGCGTCTGGCAAGGTTACCGGGACAACTCGGCTTAAAGTGCGAGTAAGAAATCCGGCAGCATCCCGCCTAGACGAATCTAGTGGTAAAGTGCTGAACGCTGATCATGATAACCAGGCGGAGCTGAGAGACCTGACGGTCCCAATCACTTCCCTTTCGAGATAGTGAGAGACCGGAGGCTGAAGGGTCCAGAGAAACCTGACGGTCCCAATCACGTCTCTTTCGAGATAGTGAGAGACCGGAGGCTGAAGGGTCCAGTCATTGGCACTCGGCCATACACAAATACAGGGACTCAGCCCAATACATAATACATGAAAACATGGAATAAAATACATGTCGACCCGACAAAGCGGGGAAACCCAAATGGAGGCGAGAGCGAGGACACTCGCCTAAATCACCAGAAATGCCGAAAGGTCCAAAATCCATGGAACTCGCGCACGCGGGTTTTTGAGAGGGAGACGCGGGGGTCGCAGACGCGGGAGTCGCGTCACGGGAATAGCTGACGCGGAAATCACAGACGCGGGAGTCGCGTCGCGGGGATGCCACAAACGCGAGGTTCGATACCCGCGAGAAGAACGCGGACGCGGTCGTGGACTCCGCGTCGCGTTAGCACGAGAAGAACACAGACGCGGGTATTATCTCCGCGTTGTGTTTGACACGAGAGGGACACAGACGCGGGCATGAATTCCGCGTTGCGTCGATACAATAACGCGAAGGCCGCGTTAAGGGATTGCCTAAACGCGGGGGTGAGATCCGCGTTAGGAATCAACAGAGAGGAAAAGGAAGGTGATGTTTGGTGGTGAAGTAAAGGAGATGGAGGTGGTATTTGTGATGGTAAAAGTGATGGTGGAAGTGAAGATGGTGGTGGTCACGCTTGTGTTGTCATTGCAATTGTCACCGGAATGATTACCGGAATAATCGTAAACGATTACCGGAATAATCATCGGAGATGTTGCTTGCAATTGTCACCGAAATGATTACCGGAATAATCGTGAACGATTACCAGAATAATCATCGGAGATATTGCCGACGAAGAAGAGCTCGGCCCCAATCCAAAGGAGGTGGCCGGCCCTTGATGTGGTGATGGGTGGTGGTTTTGTGGAGGGTTTTGATGGTGGTGGTATTTTTGGAGAAGGTAAAGGAGAAGGTGGAGGCTTTGGTGGAGATTTTGGAGTTGTTGGAGTTTGTGGTGGTTTACATGGAGATGGAGGAGGAAGAAGATGAAGGTAAGGAGTTGGAGAAGTTGTAGTGGTTGTTGTTGTGGTGGAGATGAAGGAGGAGTTGGTGGTGGTTAAGGCTTTGGTTAAGAGAAAAAATGAAGTGGAAAGGAGAAGGAAAGGTATATATAGGTTTTGGAATTGTGAAGGTGATGTAAAAATGTAAAAGAGAGGGGGTTATTTGTAAAATGGAGGGGTGAGGTGTTTCTCTTGGCCACTCTTGGCCGGCCATGGTGATGGGAGAGGGATTGGATATTTTGGAGAAGATATTTTTGGTGGAGGAGATATTTTTGGTGGAAGGTTGGAGAAGATAATGGAAGAATGGAGAATTTGGTGGAAGGAAAAGGAAGGAAAGAAAATAGGAAAAAGGATAGAAAATGGAAAAAGGAAGATATTTTCTTGAAAGAAAAAGGAAAAATAATTAGAGCGGCGGATTCCCGGGATTCGGTTGCGGATGCGGAAAACTTTCGGAAAAATACCGGAATCGTCCGAAAATCAAGTATCTCGGAACGACCCGCAAAAATTCTCAAAAATCAAGAATATTATTCTAAGAATCATAATGAAATTCGTTTCAAGAAATTCTTTATAGGTTTTAAAATAAAAATCCTGGAATCGGCCGTCAATATCGGTCGACGCCAAATCGGGCAGAAATTTGATAAATTCTGAAAATGCCCAAAAAATGAATTAAGATAGTAAATATTATTCTAAGAACATATACGAAAGCAATTTCTCAAAATTTAACTCCATTTGTAAATTAAAAATCCCGAAGTCGGTCAGCGGTGCTGGTCGACACCGGTTTTGAAGATTTTCCATTTAATTCAGGAAATTCCAGAAAATCATAGAAAATCTAAAATATTAGAAAATGATATTTGAAACTAAAATCGGTCAAATCTGATTATCGAAAAGATCAAATTGAGTAATATACTAGGATCGGGTCCCCAGTTCAGAGAAGGGCAGACTCTGAGTCCACGAGTCCGGATCCAAGACAAAACGATCATATAAATAATTCATAATACAAAAGAAATACAGGAAGTAAATTGAAAAATACGATCGAAAAATCTGAATACGCAACTACGTACGTATTCCGGGAGCGGGGTGTTACATTCCATCCACCTTACAAAAAATTGCGTCCTCGCAATTTCGATAAGGGGTAAAATGAACACAAAGAGGACAAAGGCGGAATTTATATCAATTAAGATATGAAGCGCTATAGGTAGGGCTCTTAAGTTGGCTGAACAATAATCAGAATATAGACACCTTCTGCACTTCCGGTTGTATAAATCTTCAAATAATGCCGAATAATACTGACTGATAACACAGCTTTGCAATAGAATTCCTGTTGTACTGCATACTTCATGTCACTCTGAGAATGAGCCAGAATACTGAAGATAAAGAAAACCCTAGTAATACTGAGCGTAAATAAAGAAGACCGATAGTTAAGAATTCTGAATACCGGGCGTCGATCACTCTGAAAGATATAGCCAAGAAAGAGAATATCTGGATCCTGATTACTGACTTCTGAAAGATAACCCGATAGCAGGTCCATTCTGAATACCCGAACTTCATAGAGTTGGCCGAAGAGAGCACATAATAGCTTCACTCAGAACCAGCCACTACCTCTCTAGTATATCTATATCTTAAGTTGGTATAAAGGCTTCGAAAAACTAAAACAGTGGATATATGGAAGGGATTAGGAATCAAAGGAAGGATGATCAAGATAGAATAGATAACTCTGTACTTGTAGTTGGACTGTATAACCAGGACTCAAGCATTCCAGTTGCAAATTTCTTTACCAGTAATTTGCCGTCTGGACGTACTGAGGATGCGAGAGCCTAGGCTCTGATACCATCCTGTAACGCCCCGATCCTGCGGGTACGGAGACGTTACTGCAACGTATATACGCAGGTCCGAAATACCCTCACGTATATACGCTAAGCATCAGTACAGGCAAGAATCAGAGTATGGAAGCAATTGGTGCATTATACATTCCAACACATGAGTACAATTACAAAGTTATCACCAGAGGTGACAAATATTACAATAATATTACATCACCGATAGGCGCAAATGCGAGAATACAAGGAGATGTACAAGTATGAACAGTAAAAAAAACAGGCTCAGAGTCATAACAGGAAAACTCTAAAGCCGCACAAGGGGGCCTGGAAGGATGGGGTTCTGAACGGTCTGCTGATGATTCACGCTACCGCTGCGCCACTCTGATCAACAACTGGGGGAATCCACACGCTCCAAGCTCCATGACCTGGACATGAGGATCCAGGGGAGTCAGATAGAACTCCCCAGGCGAGTGGTTAGGCAAAAGCCAGATGGCGTGCAACGATAAGCACATGTGTATCGATAAAACCGAATCATAAGCATGCATTGAAAACCGTGTCGTGAGCATAAGCATGTGTAAGCAAGTAGATATATAACAAGTGATATCAAGCAGGAACTGCTCATGGAATAATAAGATAGGAGTAGTAGACTGATGGAATGGAACATAGGTAACAAAACAGGGTATGAGTAGCTAATATGATAATACTCATAAAACCGGAAATCCGATGTAAAATCCGTTAAACGCATTAGTGGCAAATCACATAACGGTCATAACAGGAGTACATAACAGGCATAACAGGAGTCATAACAAGCATAACGGGAGTTCATAACAGGCATAATAGGATACATAGTTGGCATCTTTTATTATTATTACTCGTCTGACCCATATATCTAGGTATGTGTCCTGGTGTACATCCCAACACACATACATCCATATATAAGCAAGCCGAGGTTCGTTACTGGAAGCTGATGAAGAACTGATAGCTCATACTTATAGTAGTTCCCGTCCGCCCGGGACACAGCCATATGGGGGCCTTAAATCCCCCTAACACGCATCTTCTGAGAGCCTGAAATCCCCCTAACACGAATCGTCAGTTTTGGTATTCCACTACTATAAGTAAGGCACCATACCGGCATTCATCACTTCCTCTCATTCCCCGTGCAAGTTATCCTTTGTAAAGAGTAGGAACATAACTGGTCATAATAAGAGATCAGGTACAGGCTGGAGATGGCCCTACAGATTCAAGAGGTGGCCCCCACAGATTCAAGAGGTGGCCCCCACCACGTGTGTGGTGTGGCACTTTGTTCCATGTGGCACTTTGCTCTGAGGGGAATGGATTCTAGAGGTGGCCCCTACAGATTCAAGAGGTGGCCCCCACCACTTGTGTGGTGTGGCACTTTGCTCCGTGTGGCACTTAGTTCCATTTAGGATCCGCCGGGAACTGGTGGTATAACATGAGTCAGTGTCAAGTAGTAGCATGACGGGTATCAGATGTTAACACATCATTTGTCAGGTGATACAAACAGGTGTTAATTAGTAGCTGTAAATGACAAGCATGAAGCAATGGTATGGCAAGTATTAACATATCAGGTAAATACATGGCATGTGATAGAGTAGTAGCTGAGCACAACCAAGCGAAGCTGAGCAAGCTGGAGGCACAGACAGCAAGCAGTATTTAACACTGGAGCGTCTGGCAAGGTTACCGGGACAACTCGGCTTAAAGTGCGAGTAAGAAATCCGGCAACATCCCGCCTAGACGAATCTAGTGGTAAAGTGCTGAACGCTGATCATGATAACCAGGCGGAGCTGAGAGACCTGACGGTCCCAATCACTTCCCTTTCGAGATAGTGAGAGACCGGAGGCTGAAGGGTCCAGAGAAACCTGACGGTCCCAATCACGTCTCTTTCGAGATAGTGAGAGACCGGAGGCTGAAGGGTCCAGTCATTGGCACTCGGCCATACACAAATACAGGGACTCAGCCCAATACATAATACATGAAAACATGGAATAAAATACATGTCGACCCGACAAAGCGGGGAAACCCAAATGGAGGCGAGAGCGAGGACACTCGCCTAAATCACCGGAAGTGCCGAAAGGTCCGAAATCCATGGAACTCGCGCACGCGGGTTTTTGAGAGGGAGACGCGGGGGTCGTAGACGCGGGAGTCGCGTCACGGGAATAGCTGACGCGGGAATCACAGACGCGGGAGTCGCGTCGCGGGGATGCCACAAACGCGAGGTTCGATACCCGCGAGAAGAACGCGGACGCGGTCGTGGACTCCGCGTCGCGTTAGCACGAGAAGAACACAGACGCGGGTATTATCTCCGTGTTGTGTTTGACACGAGAGGGACACAGACGCGGGCATGAATTTCGCGTTGCGTCGATACAATAACGCGAAGGCCGCGTTAAGGGATTGCCTAAACGCGGGGGTGAGATCCGCGTTAGGAATCAACAGAGAGGAAAAGGAAGGTGATGTTTGGTGGTTGAAGTAAAGGAGATGGAGGTGGTATTTGTGATGGTAAAAGTGATGGTGGAAGTGAAGATGGTGGTGGTCACGCTTGTGTTGTCGTTGCAATTGTCACCGGAATGATTACCGAAATAATCGTAAACGATTACCGGAATAATCATCGAAGATGTTGCTTGCAATTGTCACCGAAATGATTACCGGAATAATCGTGAACGATTACCAGAATAATCATCGGAGATATTGTCGATGAAGAAGAGCTCGGCCCCAATCCAAAGGAGGTGGCCGGCCCTTGATGTGGTGATGGGTGGTGGTTTTGTGGAGGGTTTTGATGGTGGTGGTATTTTTGGAGAAGGTAAAGGAGAAGGTGGAGGCTTTGGTGGAGATTTGGGAGTTGTTGGAGTTTGTGGTGGTTTACATGGAGATGGAGGAGGAAGAAGATGAAGGTAAGGAGTTGGAGAAGTTGTAGTGGTTGTTGTTGTGGTGGAGATGAAGGAGGAATTGGTGGTGGTTAAGGCTTTGGTGAAGAGAAAAAATGAAGTGGAAAGGAGAAGGAAAGGTATATATAGGTTTTGAATTGTGAAGGTGATGTAAAAATGTAAAAGAGAGGGGGTTATTTGTAAAATGGAGGGTGAGGTGTTTCTCTTGGCCACTCTTGGCCGGCCATGGTGATGGGAGAGGGATTGGATATTTTGGAGAAGATATTTTGGTGGAGGAGATATTTTTGGTGGAAGGTTGGAGAAGATAATGGAAGAATGGAGAATTTGGTGGAAGGAAAAGGAAGGAAAGAAAATAGGAAAAAGGAAAGAAAATGGAAAAAGGAAGATATTTTCTTGGAAGAAAAAGGAAAAATAATTAGAGTGGCGGATTCCCGGGATTCGGTTGCGGATGCGGAAAACTTTCGGAAAAATACCGGAATCGTCCGAAAATTAAGTATCTCGGAACAACCCGCAAAAATTCTCAAAAATCAAGAATATTATTCTAAGAATCATAATGAAATTCGTTTCAAGAAATTCTTTATAGGTTTTAAAATAAAAATCCTGGAATCGGCCGTCAATATCGGTCGACGCCAAATCGGGCAGAAATTTGATGAATTCTGAAAATGCCCAAAAAATGAATTAAGATAGTAAATATTATTCTAAGAACATATACGAAAGAGGTTTCTCAAAATTTGACTCCATTTGTAAATTAAAAATCCCGAAGTCGGTCAGCGGTGCTGGTCGACACCGGTTTTGAAGATTTTCCATTTAATTCAGGAAAATTCCAGAAAATCATAGAAAATCTAAAATATTGGAAAATGATATTTGAAACTAAAATTAGTCAAATTTGATTATCGGAAAGATCAAATTGAGTAATATACTAGGATCGGGTCCCCAGTTCAGAGAAGGGCAGACTCTGAGTCCACGAGTCCGGATCCAAGACAAAACGATCATATAAATAATTCATAATACGAAAGAAATACAGGAAGTAAATTGAAAAATATGATCGAAAAATCTGAATACGCAACTACGTACGTATTCCGGGAGCGGGGTGTTACACATCTGCATCTTCATGACCGTAAAATTTTGGCTAAGGGTTCTTTAACTTAACTCTTATACCTTATTTATTTATATTTTTGGTGGTATTATTCCTCAGTTCCGTTAGGCTTTCTAATCTGCCCATGTAACAAGCCTTTAGTCGGTAACACCCAAACTGGACAGTCTTAGGGCACCGGGTGAAAAAAACACCCCAAGGACTTGAGCACTCGAGCAAATAAGGCCACCAAACTTAAGATTTTATTTAATAAACTATACCCCTTTTAGGCGTGAATATTTATGCTTTATGAGGCACAAGTACCCAGCTTAATCAGAGGATATATATATATATATATATATATATATATATATATATATATATATATATATCTTCTTTTTTTTTCTTTTTTAATATAAGGCGTAAGAATTTTGTTTTTGAACTCTAGGTGTGTAACTGTATAAAGTGTGCATATTTTATCAAGGTAAAGATCAAGACCAAATTACTTTTTCAAATTTTCTTCCTAACCCTAGAAATCAAACAAGTCATCTTATTTTGACCAAGTATAAGAAATCCTAATTATGATTCTCCTATTCCTTAAAATTGACTTAATTTCTTACAAAAAATAAGTCAAAATATTATTCTTTTTTTAAAGTTTTTTTTCTTTTATTTAAGTTATATTAGTCATGTTAGAACCTGCATTGTCCCAATGTATGAAAGAAATGAATAGATGCATGAAATGAAATGTAAAAGAAGTAAAGGTATCAATACACTTGGTCGGAAAGACTCATAGCCGTTTCATTTTCCGGCACCAATTCTAAGAAAGGTTAAGGCGTTGACCATTTACTTTAAAGTTATTCCCATTCTTAGTGTCACTGATCTCTACAGTACGATGTGAAAACACGAATTTAACAACGAATGGCCCAGACTGTCTTGATTTTAACTTTCCTGGAAAAAGATGAAGCATAGAATTATAGAGTAAGACTTTTTGTCCAGGGACAAATATTTTTCTTATAATATGTTTATCATGAAAAATCTTAACTCTCTCTTTTGTGATCTTTGCATTTTCATAAGCCTCATTTCTCAGCTCCTCTAATTCGAAAATTTATAATTTCTGAAGGTCACCAACCTTGTTCAAATCAAAATTTTGCTACTTTATTGCCTATAAGGCCCGGTGCTCTAACTCAACAGATAGGTGGCAAGCCTTCCCAAAGAATAACCTATAAGGGGACATTCCTAAAATCGTCTTGAAAGTGGTCCTATAGGCCCATAGGGCATCTACAAGTTTGGTGGACCAATCTTTCCGATTTTGGTTCACAGTCTTCTCCAAAAAAACTTGATTTGTCTATTGGAGACCTCCACCTGCCCACTGGTTTAAGAATGATAAGGTGTGGACAACTTGTGAGTTATAGCATACTTTCGCATAAGAGCTTCAAATGATCTATTGCAAAAGTGAATACCATTATCACTGATGATAGCACGAGGGGTTCCGAAGTGCGAGAAAATGTTCTCTTTCAAAAACTTTATGATAACTTTGTTATCATTAGTTTTACTTGGAATGGCTTCTGCTCACTTAGACACACAGTCGACAGCAACCAATCTGTATTGGTTTCCAAATGAATTAGGAAATGGACCCATAAACTCATGTCCCAAACATCAAAAAGTTCTATTTTTAGAATAGGGTTGAGGGGTATCATATCTCGTTTCGAGATCCATCCTACCATTTGGCATCTAGGGCACGTCTTGCAAAATTTATAAGTATCTTTGAACAAAATGGGCCAATAGAACCCCACTTTGTAGCACCTTCTCAGCAGTCTTGCGGGGACTAAAGTGTCCACCACTTGCAAGCTCATGACAGAAGGACAAAATGCTCTTAATTTCTTAATCGGAAATGCATCTCCTAATGATTTGGTTAGAACAATATTTAAAAGATACGGTTCTTCCTGTTGACACTTAAAAAAGACAAGATTCTTATTGGTCCGAACAATGTCTAAACTTGTTGACATTTACAAAAGACAAGTGACAAACAGAGCTGAAGACCAGTTTTCACCCATCTCCGAGGGACAAGGAAGCAACTTGGACTCCACTGATCCAGCAAGCAGACAGTGAACCCGGATTGTTTCTAAACAGACCTCAGCAGGTCTAAGGTGCTAGCACTTAGCATCGCATGAGCCCAAAGGGATAGCCTCGCTTGAGAGGCTAATATCATCCAACTTCGCCTTGAAGCCATTCAAAGCCTCGCCAAGAAGCTAACTCGCAAACTTCGCCACAGAGGACTTCCAGCTCCGCCAAAGGGTTTCTTTCGTACTTCACCAGAAACCGTCTCTAGCTCCGCTACGAGCTCAATGCGGGCAGCGCTGCTATGAATCTGCCATGGTCAACCTTTGACCAGTCAAATCTCCAGATGAGATCGGATCCAATCAGATCAAATCTAATTAAGGTCAAATCAGAGATCAAATTTGACAGTTGATTGCCACAATCTCTTGACTCTTCTAAAACGAGTAAGAAGATCAGGGGAAATCCTCCAACGATATGGAAAGGATCAAAACAGATCAAGAGGATCAACCGACCTGCCAATTCTAGCTCCGCAGAAGCTATCTTAGCCTCGCAGCAAGGCTACTTTCCAGATTTAAACAGATTTGATTCAATCTGTTTTCATATCTTCAAGGGACGATTATACCCTTGCTCTCCATATAAATAGCCCGCCAGGGGTATAAGGAGAGAGGCATGCATACGGGAGGACTCCACAAGCAGAGGCTTCTTCATAACGCACCGCGCGCTCTCGAATTCAGAGATCTTTTAGAGAATTGCTTTCTCTAACCAGGGTGTTGATACCCTAACATCGTCCTTCTTCTCAAGGAATCTCCGGAACCAGGCGAGAAGGAATTCCTTATCGAAGGCGATTTGAGAAGCAGCAAGAGGGTTCTACCAACCTTCTGTTCTCTGATTCCTCGAACCAGACGAGAAGGGAATCTCATCGCTCGCATCGTCAAAGGGACAAAGTGGTCACGCACTGACCAGACTCCTATCGGCACACTTCTCCAGAATCTCTGAGGAGATCTACTTGTAATCTTTTTAAGAATACTTGTAATTTAGCTCCTCAAACTCTTTTTTGTAAGTTTTCCCCCTTTGCAAACATAATGGAAAACAAGATGGCGACTCCGCTAGGGAAGAAATTCTCCACTGCCGAGAATCAAGTGTCGCAGTGCGACGAACAGACCTTTGGGTCTAACTCTGAATTCAGAAAAGCCGGTGCAGCCAGAGCCCCTCTGGCTAAATCTTCAAGGAAAGTCTCTGCAGAGACTGAAAAGGTTCCCTGCGAACCTACTGCGGTTATTTGGCGCAACAAGGAAGCACGTCCGCAGTCTGATTCCTTTATTTGTGAGAACTTGGTGGTTCAGTTCGATCAAGGAAGATTTGAAGAAGTCCTCTCTGGGGGTGGCCCAATGCTTCGAGCACGGAAGCATAGGAGGGTTTCCACGACCAAGGTTTCGAATCAGAAACCGGAAGCAGAATTCTGCCAACACCCCTCAGCCTCGCGTGTGGCTAATCAGGCTCCTTGCGAACTTAAGTCTCCTCTGCCAAGGCGGGTATGGAAGCCTAAACAGAAGTTTTCAACCGAAGCTTCAGGCGTAGCTACGCCTAAACCGCGCCTTTCCCGTGAAGGAAAAGGCAAGATGCCTGTCTGCTCCAATCATAAAGTTACGACGGCAATCATACCGTCGTCCAATGCAGGGGCAGCGATGCCTCGCGCCGGCCTCGTTCTCATGAGCGAAGCTACTGTACCACAGCGTACGCGCAGGGTCCATGACCGCGAAGCTGAAGCCAAAGTACTATCTAAGGCTAATTGCCTTCGCAGCAGCATAGCGGGTAAAGCACCACAGCGTGCTCCGCTCTCCAGTGCGTCAATCACTAAGTTCGCGTCTAATGGCGAAGCTAGAACCAAAGCACTATTCAGTGCTAATCCCATCTACAGGGATAAAAGAAGCAGGACATCGCCCTATGCGCGATCCAAAAGAGCCTTTGCGCTCGACTACAGGGACCCAACCGGGTTCGATTTGAGGAAATTGTTAGCGGATAAACAAACCTCTTCCCCCTGTTGTCGACAAGTGGGATGTCAGCTGGTGACACTCCACTCGGTCCATTGCCGGCTGGGACCAATCCCCGCCACGCCTCCAAGACGGCGGTCAGTTTTTGATCGGCTATCGGTACAAGCCCCGATGAAGCACCGCAAAAGGAGCATCCGCGAGATCTACCCTCTGCATCCGTCAACATGACCGGAAGAGGACAAGAGTCCCCAGATCCAGACTACAGCCCAGGCTTAGGCGAAGTCTTGGTGCACGAGGAAGGTGTTTTCCGAAACACCAGATCCAGGGTGGCGATACCCTACAATTATGAACAGCCTTCCTCCTCGACGGCCCTAGCCTCGTCAGAGCCTAGGAAATCACTCCAATCATCGGACAGAGAAGATGAAGACAGTGGGTATGCCTCATCGGCGACTGTCAGTTCAGTGCGAACAGACAGAGCATCAGTCAATATGGCTGATAACGTCAACGACGATCTTCGTCGGCGCCTGGAAGCTCAGGAGCAAACTTCCAAAACCCAGCAAGAAGCTCTGGACAACATTCAATAGATGCTCGCTCAACTCCTCAGTAACCGGAATGACAATGATGCCGGGAGCAATCGCGATGAGGAGGAACACTTCAGCAATGAGCAACCAAAGCCGGAGAAATCCAAGGAGGGTTCTTCCTTAGACGCCGAAGTCCTTAAGGGCCTCCAAGCACAGATCGCATCCCTAGCTCAGAGGGATGAATTAAAATAGGTAGGGACAGTCCGTCCTTATCCGCTGGAGTAGGATTCGGTGCCATACCCACCGAAGTTCAAACCGCCAACGCTGTATACCTATGATGGAAAGAGCTCGCCAAATCAGCACATCTACTATTTCCGGTCTCAGACTGGTAATGTTATAAGCAATGACGCCATAATGGCTAGGCTTTTCATTGGCACCTTAAAGGGGTGGCGTTTGACTGGTTTCGCAGTCTTCCCCCGGGCTCTATCAACTCCTAGATCGACCTGGAAACTCGGTTCCTCTCTCGTTTCTATGAGGATGATACCGAGGTAACCATGGACAAACTCCTCTCCACTGTGCAGAGGAAGGGCGAATCTGTCCGTGACTACATTGAACGGTTCAGAAACTTATCCTTGATGTGCCCAGCTGGGATGCCATTACCCATGCTCTTGCAGACATGCAGACACAACTTCCTAGACCAAGTAGAAGTTCGCATGGGGGCTGTCAAAGCCCACACTTGGAAAGAATTGGTCGAACAAGCTGAGATAGCCGAGAAGTCGGCTAAAAAGTTCGAACCATCCGCCCCTAGAGGCAAGTGGGGGATGAACAACAAAGGGCGTGGCGACCTACCGCAATCCTCTCAAGCTAAAGGCAAAGAGACTATGTCTGTGGAACTATCCGGAGATGCGCAGTCAAAGGCCAAGAAGAGCGGCTTCAACAATCAGGAGCCTAAGTTCCCTCCAAAGCAGTACTCGTTCAAAGACGATCAGGTGGTCACCATATTCCATCTGCTCCACAAAGGGAACAAAATAAAGCTGCCAGATGCGCGGCGTCCCAATGAGATAGGGCGCACAAATGACCCTAAATACTGCCTCTACCACAGGATGGTTCACCATCCTACTGACAAGTGCTATGTCCTCAAGGACAGAATTCAAGCCTTGGTTGATGCCGGGGTTCTGACGTTAAAGACGGAGCAAAAGAAAGTCGCTGCCAATCTGGTGACTCTTGAGTTCGGCAAAGCCCCAAAAATCACAGTTCCCGACGGGACTTATTCCGTCCCTGCGCCACGGTTGGAAGTCAAACATCTCCCAGCTACAGCTCAAAACAATAAGGGTCTTGTTCCCTTAACATTGGAGACAGGAGAAGTCATGTGGATACATCCAGACCTCGTCCAAGACGTACAGCGGGATCCAAAGCAGCCCAACTCAAAGGGCAAGTCTTGCAATGTCATCTTCCTCCTGCCAGACGACGGCAATCTTACATCGGCTTCCCTCAGTGATTCCGAAGGAGAAAAGCATGCTTGCGCAGCGCAAGCCGATACGCCTCAGCAAACGGGCACCCGATCCGGAAAATCATACTTAAGGCAGTATGAAAAGTCTACTGACGAGATACAACAGCAAACGACGTCAGTACAAGTACAAACATCCACTCTAATCCCAGCCAAAGGGAAAGAAAAACCTAAAGAGGTACGATTCGACCACGTGTTGAAGAAACCACCAGGCCAAGGGTTTGATACGCCCTTTCGGTTTGACATATTGGCTCAACTGGCCAATATCCCAGCTCGTATCACTATACACGAGCTCCTTCGCCTCTCGAAAGAGACAAGAGAAGCACTCAGGGATGCGCAAGCCAATTCAGAATCATTTCTGACATGCATGCCTGAGATCCCTAACAACGACGTCCAGTCTTCCTGCCCAGAATGTCATCATGCACAATCAAAGGTGCCCGCTATTACCCTCACAGCGGAAGATATGCTTCTCAAAGACAACAAGCACGATCGACCTCTGTACTACACCGGATATATCGGTTCAACATGCATTGAGAGGGTACAAGTCGATCCGGGGTCCGCACTCAGCATTATCCCCAAAAGACTTCTCTACTTCCTCGGCATACCATTATATAGGTTGTCCGCAACCACTACTGCAATATACGGTTTAAGCGCCGGGAGCAGTCATCCACTGGGGAAAATTCGACACCGTTGCAGAATCGGGAGCCTGAAGTCAGAAGTGACATGCTATGTCATTGATGCTGACACATCATATAACCTGTTGCTGGGACGGCCATGGATCCATGCCAATTGGATCGTCCCTTCCACCCTCCATCAATGCTTCAAATATGTTGAAGATGATGCGACAGTACGAACTGTCTTTGCTGAGAGGCAACCATTCAAAGGGGTGGAAAATTACTTCACTGACGCTCTCCTATATCAAGAGGCCGGTGGAGCACTCAAAGAATCGCTGCCAGACGATGATGAAAGTGGCAACGAGGCGGATTCAGAATCCGAAACAGGCATGCCAGCTATTCTGATTGGTGAACGAATTATAGCATGTCTCAATAATCCTCTATGTAATACTCCTTCAGAGGATGAAGGCGAATGGGTAATTAATGATAATATTTCTTTTGATTATCCCGCGACTATTGGACTATTTGAATCCATTACGGATAGCTCTCTACACATGCCGTTACACAAGCCAAGTGCGTCCAGTACGCCCATGGAATCCGCAGAAGGAGCCGTCTTGGTGATCCCGCCATCCAAAGAAGGTCAGTTACCGATAATCTTCGGTAGAACCCAGCCACGGGGACCCACAACTGTAGATTCGAGCTCAGACTCAGACGCCCCACAGTTCTTTCATTACGCGCGGCCAGCACGCCATATTATGAAGAAAATGAGGTACGACTTGAAGCATGGAGCAGGCTTGAATTTCGGAAAAGGAAGGCGCAGTTTGATGCGGAACTTTGTGCCTAAAGGGAAGCCTGCAAATTACTATGATAGTACACGCAGGGGGTTGGGGTATGTTACACCCACATCGTCAGCAACCATTCAAGTCAAAAACGATGAACCAATTCCGTCACATTCAGCCTCATCCTCCGAGTGGGATTCAGATGTCAGCATAGGAGGGATGCTCGAAAACCTCACTGCTAATATGACCTCAAGCAGTCAATTGGAGCCCGCAGAAGCCACTGATGAGGAACCATGGGCCCAGCAATTAGACCTTCAATGGGAAAAGTGATTCGAACTGCGCGAGCCGCCCACTGAAGACAAGGTGATGCAGGTCAACCTGGGAAGTCAAGATAACCCCAAGCCCATCTTTATAAGTGAAAGCCTAACACTTATAGAAAAGGAGGAATTGATAATACTCGTAAAGGAGTATATAGATGTCTTCGCATGGAGCTACGAAGATATGCCCGGACTTGATCCACAGGTCGCTATGCACCCTCTGAACATCAAGACCGACGTCAAGCCAGTCAAGCAGCAACAACGTCGGTTTCGCCCGAACATCATGGAAGCTATTGAAGCCGAAGTTCACAAGCTCATCGCATGTGGCTTCATCTGGGAGGAACAACATCCAGATTGGGTGGCTAATATAGTCCCCGTCCTCAAGAAGAACGGGAAAATACGGATCTGCATCGACTACCGTGATCTCAATACGGCCTATCCCAAGGATGAATTTTTGCTACCCATCACCGACGTCATGATTGACAACACATGCGGGTTCGAAAGGATGTCTTTCATGGACAGCTTTTCAGGGTACAACCAGATTAAGATGTATCCCGACGACGAAAAGCATACTTCGTTCCGAACACCATTGGGGGTATACTGCTATACTGTAATGCCCTTCGGACTGAAGAACGCCGGTGCAACCTACCAGCGGGCAATGAGTACAATCTTCCGCGATCATCTCCGAAAAACGATGGAGTTCTATGTCGACGACATTGCTGTCAAAAGCCGCAACAAGAATGAACATCTTCGCGATCTCAGAACGATGTTCGACATAATGCGGGCTCATCAACTGAAAATGAACCCGACAAAATCCTTCTTGGGAGTGTCAAGCGGCAAATTCCTTGGGTTTATTGTCACATCAAAAGGAATTCATCTTGACCCAGACAAAGTCAAAGCCATCCAGAGCATGCATCCACTAAGGAATCTCAAAGAGCTCAGAGGCTTGCAAGGCAGACTGGCCTATATCAGAAGATTCATCGCAAATCTCTCAGGTCGCTGTCAGCCGTTCACCCGGCTCATGAAAAAGGGTACTTCCTTCGTATGGGATCAAGCTTGCCAGGAAGCTTATGAAGACATCAAGAGGTACCTCACAAAACCTCCAGTCTTGGTGGCCCCTACATCAGGGAAACCATTTTTGCTTTATGTAAAAGCTCTGGATTACTCCCTCGGTGCCCTCCTCGCTCAAAAGGACGACAATGGCCACGAGCAGGCCATTTATTATCTGAGCAGGACTCTTATAGGAGCGGAATCTCGCTACAACCCTATCGAGAAAGAGTGTTTAGCTCTCATCTTCGCTGTTCAGAAGACACGACATTATTTGGTTGGCCAGACCATACATGTCATCTCCAGAGTAAACCCATTGCGTCTTCTTATGACGAAGCCAGGATCATTGAATTCAAGATTGGCTAAGTGGGCACTCTTATTGTCTCAATACGACATGATCTTCACGCCTCAGAAGGCGGTTAAAGGCCAGGCCCTTGCAGAGTTCTTGGCTGCTCATCCAGTTCCGGAGCATTCAAAACTTCACGAAGACATCCCCGATGAGGTCTTCGAGTCTTATGCAACCTCAGAAGAGGAAGTGTGGCAGATGTTCTTTGATGGAGCATCGCGAATGGGCCCTAAAGGCAAGATTATTGCCGGAGTGGGGGTTGTGTTTATCTCCCCACAGAATCATGTCCTGCCCAGAGCATTTTCTCTGACAGAATCATGCTCCAACAATGTTGCAGAATATAATGCTCTGCTCATCGGTCTTCAACTCGCCCATGGAATGGGGGTACGCTACCTTGAAGCTTATGGCGATTCAAAACTGATCATCAATCAGGTTAAAGGCGAATACGAAGTCCGCCATGAGGACTTGGTGCCTTATTATCATACAGCCATCGAATTGGCTAACCTATTTGAAGGTTTCTACATCGGGCATGTGTCTCGATCTCAGAATATCAAGGCGGACGCTCTTGCTGCATTAGCAACAACACTAGCCTTGCCAGCCGACACCGAGTATCACCTCACAGTCGCAACTCGACATCTTGTATGCTCCAAGCACATGCTAAGAATTCGAGAAGTCTATAATGTCTCCACGGATCTTGAGCCGAGGGATTGGCGCTTTCCTCTCATTGACTATGCTTTGCACGGTCTACTTCCAGACGATCCTAAAGAAGCGGCGTCCGTCAGACGAAGGTCTCTCCGTTTCTACTACGATCCAATTCTAAAGACACTTTACCGTCGTTCATATGACGGTGTCCTCCTCCGTTGCCTTTTTCATTCAGAGGCACAGGAAGCGCTTCAAGAAGCGCACGATGGCACTTGCGGAGCTCATCAGCCAGGTCCAAAGCTTAAAGACAGGTTGCATAGGCTGGGATACTATTGGCTAACTATGATAGCCGACGCCATCCAATATGCACGAAGGTGTAAAGCATGTCAGATTCATGCGGACTTCATACACCAGCCTTCGGAGCTGCTCCACCCGACTGTTGCTTCATGGCCATTTGAAGCATGGGGAATAGACGTCGTAGGGCCAATCAGCCCTTCTTCGACAAGAGGTCACCGGTTTATCCTAGCAATAACCGACTACTTTTCAAAATGGGCAGAAGCCGTACCGTTGGCCGACCTCTAATGTGGTTAATTTTATCAAACACCATGTCATCCATCGATTTGGTGTCCCTAGGCGGATCATCCACGACAACGGTCCCCAATTCATAAGCCAAGTGTTCTATCGGTTCTGTGATAAATACCGAATTCAGAATGTGGCTTCAACTGCCTATAATCCTGCCGCCAATGGCTTGGCGGAAGCATTCAACAAAACGATCATCAAGCTACTCAAGAAGTTTGTCTCCTCGAACAAGCGAGATTGGGACGAAAAGCTCGGTGAATGTCTCTGGGCCTACCGAACCACGGTTCGAACACCGACAAGCAATACGCCTTTTTCCTTGGTATATGGGTGTGAAGCAGTCATCCCATTGGAAATCCAGACGTCATCATTGCGAGTCGCTCTAATGACTAAGATCACATCAGAAGACAATGATGGTTACGTCTTCAAGAGCTCGAAGCCCTAGATGAGAAGCGACTTCAAGCCCAGCAACATATTGAGCTATACCAAGCTCGAATCTCAAAGGCCTTCAATAAGAAGGTCAAACAGAGGGTCTTCCAGAAAGGAGACCTGGTTTTAGCCGTCAGACGACCGATGATTATGACGCACAAGACCAAAGGCAAGTTTCAGCCTAAATGGGAAGGACCGTTTGTAATAGAAACAGTCTATTCAAACGGAGCATACCGCCTCATGATTGGTAAAAACCAAGGTACAAGAAGTTATTGCACAAGAACTAGGTATAAAAGATATGGTTCAATGTTTAGAGTTCACCTTTGGTTCTTGTTCACTTCAAATATGTAATTGATATACCTTGTTCCAATCTTCCGCTATAGCATAAAGCTATACCGAGTCGAACCACAAGGAGAGCTAGCGTAGAAGCGTTACGATACTCGTGAGAAAAAGAAAACGAGAATTCTTCTCTTGCTTAAAAGAATGAATAAAACACAAAGAAAGGAATTAAAGAGTGTATGGATATGTTCATGGTGGTAAGTGAAAAGAAATCAAGAAGAGGTTTGTTGTATTCACACTAAAAGAAAAGAAAACTTTAGAAAACTTGAATGAAAGAAAACCATGACTAGCTAACCTTAACTACCTTGCTAAAGACTTACTAAACTCCTTGATAGTGATGCATGCCTCATGTTGATTCATTGGCATGGATATGTCTTGCTTGTTGGTCTAATTACTTTCTCACTTGGATGATGGGGATTCATTCTTGGACTTGTCTTGTAGCCTCCATAGATGGTCATCGGCCTACAAATTAGACTTTCAATAATGGAAACAAAAGAGCTACACTCAAGGGATGCTAATGAATAGGCATACAACATTCAAGAATCGACATAATGAAGTTGTACAACAAATAGCATATTGGTGATCCATCTCCATGTTCCATCAAGGCACTAGTTCAAAGACTAGGCTCCAAGTGAGGCACACATGAATCATATGGAGAATTACAACAAGATACTTGCCAAGAAATGAAAAGAAACCCATCGGAGAAGAGAAAACCATACAAATTGCAAGATGAAGTAAAGCAATCACCCATGAGTTAGAAGTTAGTAAGGTAGTGGTTAGCTAGTACATGGAGAAAGAATTAGCTACACATCATTACAAAAGAAAAGCTAAACATGAATTAAATTGTAAGAAAGTAAACAAAGCAAGTAAGGAAAGAAATCAAACTAGAATCAAGCTCAAGTAGAGAAGTAGAGAATGGATCAATCCTTGTATAACTCCAAGTTGTCACTCCTTGATGATACAAGCTCTCTCTCTCATACAACTCTCTCTTGCAATGAAATCTAGGGAGAAGAAGATCATAGAGAGCTAAAAAATCCTAAACAAAACCTAGCAAAATTACAAGCTATTCACTAATCTCTCTCTCTTCTCTGATCAGTCTCAGCTCGCAGGTGAAGGTCACATATTTATAGCATGGGAGAGAACCTTCGAGAGCCTAGTTTGTTGCCACAAAATCCGGATCTCAACAACCCCAAGATTGCCGCGTTTTGGCGGGAAATCGCGGCACGATCTGGGCCGTTGATCTGGATCTTTCTGTTGGAGATCAGTTACAAGGTTGTTAGCCACGTGGACTACTTGGATTCTCCAATTGGCGCGCGGATCTCTCTAGATCTGGATTTGAATTTGGCTTTATCTTAATCATGGATTAATCACTTAATTAGTGTTAATTAAGTGATTATTTGGATATCTCTCCATTAAGTGTGTACCTGCAAATATGTAGAGAAGAGGAGTAAAAATCACATATTTATTTGTAATATGCATGGGAGTTATGATGTAAAATATGCAATATTGGATACCAATCACACCCCCACACTTATTCGTTTGCTCGTCCCAAGCAAAACAAAGAAAAAGAAAAGAAAATCTATACTACCAGTTTATTTACACCACTTTCGCAGGTGACGCGATTGCACTGAGCATGTGCAACAAGCCGTTAAACCTCTAGGTTACCCTAGAGGAGGAGTGTTGTCTCCTGAGGGTTTTTAGCGGATTACACCCACAAAATCCTTAAAGAAAGAAGACAAATGTTAGTATTTTGAAAACGCATTTTGAAAGAGAGACATGTTTTCGAACTATTTTTGCAAAAAAATATAAGTGATCCTAGGTCATAAGTCCACCTATAATTATTCTTCCTTAAACTTAGTATCCATGCAAGATCTTGCTTTTAATTAAGGTAAGAATTCAAAATTGGATTGAATATTTTTATCTTTCATAAAACCTAGATAATATGCACACCGTGTAAGTGAAGATTTCTGCGATTTCAACTCCAACCATAAAGCCATTTATTTATTTATATATACTTTTTTTTATGCTTTTTTCTTCCCTTAGTTTAGGCTTTCTAGTCTACCCTTGTAACGAGCCTTTAACCGATGACTCCCAAACCAGGCGGTCTTAGGGCACCAGATGAGAAAACATCCCTCGGGTTTAAGGTCTCGAGTAGAAAAGGCCACAAAACTAAGGGGGATTATTTATTATCACCGTTAGGCGTGAATAATCATGCTTCTTGAGGCATAATTATCCAGCTTAATAGGTGATGTTTTATTTATATATTTTTATTTTTTTTCTTCTTTTTTTTTTATATGGCATTTTTGGTCTTTGTCTCCATCCCAAGAAATGTGTAAGTGTAAAGTGCATATTTATCTAAGGTAAAAATTCAAGATAAAAATATCTCACCAATTTTACTTACTTAGTCTATAATTTCAAACAAGATCTATTATTTCAACTAAATTTAAGATGTCATAATTAAGGCTTTCTTAATTTCTAAGATACATCTTAATTTTCTTAAAAATAGATCAAAACTTTGTCTCTTATTTCAAAAAGTTTTTTTTTTTTTTAAAAAGAAGTGTAAAAGAAAGAAAATCTAAAAACTCTATGTTAGTAAACCCTCCCCCACACTTATTTCATGCATTGTCCTCAATGCATTATGATATATGTATGCATGAAGCAAAATGGAAGGGGAAGGAATTATTTACAAGGAATATACAAGTGTAACTCTCACCTGGGCTTTTGGTCGCTTCCCTCTGGCCCGTTTCCCATCGTTCCAATGTGTTCTCTTTCTTGAGCTCCATTGGGAAACGGTCTGAATTATTCTAACCCTAGGTGTTTCCAGTTTCAATTGGTTGTTATTTTCATTCATACTCATTCCACCACATCGTTCACAAACAAAGTCCTTATCACCACTCTCACTCAGAATCTCATCACTTCCAATTTTAAGAAATTTTAACTCTTCTCCATATAATTCTTCAAAACTCAAATCAACATCCGGAAGTGGACAATCAGCTAATTTACCCCGAGTTGACTCATCTAAACACATGATCTCATCAGCAAACAAGTCTTCAAAAGATATATCAATTGGAGGTTCTTGAAGAGAATCACAGAATTGTGACTCATCTTTTGAATCCTCACAATTGTCCTCAATAAAGCTAACCTCAAATGTTTGATTTTTTGTTTTGTGAGGCTGTGTGTGGAAGACATTGAGTTCATGTGTCATGTTACCAAAGCTCAGCCTCATTGACCCATTCCGGCAATTAATGATTGCATTTGCAGTAGCCAGGAATGGTCGTCCCAGAATGACAGGAATTTGTGCCCTTTGATTGGAATTTGACACTGGTTTTGTTTCAAGGACAACGAAGTCAACAGGATAAAAGAATTCTCCAACTTTGACAAGGACATCTTGAATTACCCCCTTGGGTTTAGTAACAGAGCAGTCAGCCAATTGGATGGTCATTTGGGTCGGGAGGAGATCACCTAACCCCAATTGTTGATACACAGAGAAAGGTAGGAGATTAATGCTGGCCCCCAAATCAAGAAGTGCCCTATTTATTGTAGTCTGTCCTATGATGCATGAAATGGTGGGGCTCCCTGGGTCTTTGTACTTAACAGGAATTGGACCAGTGAGCAACTCATTAATGGATGATGCAAGGAAGACTTTTTTAGGGACTTGGGTCTTCCTCTTCTTGGTGCACATTTCCTTCAAAAATTTGGCATATGATGGCACTTGTTGAATGGCATCAAGAAGAGGGACATTGATTTGGACCTTATTGAATGTTTCTTTTATCTTCTCCATGTGAGCATTTGACTTGTTATTTCTCAGCCTATTTGGATATGGAGCAATAGGCTTGTATGTATGCTCATCTACCTTTTCTTCACCCTTTGCCTTGGAAGTGGATGGCTCTGAACTAGAGGATGGTTTGTCAAAAGTTGGTTGTATTGGGACATGAGGTGTAGGCTTTGGTACTGGATGAGATTGTGAACTAGAAACCTTATTGTCAACTTGTTTACCAGATCTCAGGGTATGAATGGCATGACAATGACTGGGTCCTGAATCTTCAACTTTGGGATTTAGCAATGGCTGATTTGGGAACAAATTTCTTTGATTCTCAGCCAATTGCCCAATTTGGACCTTCATTTCATTCAACTCCTGCTGCTGGTTTTTTGTTAAGGTTTTTATCATTTGTTTCAACTCAGATATTTCGGAATTATTTTGGGGTGGATGTTGAGGATATGGAGATTGGAATTGTGATTGGTAATATGGTGGTGGGTCCTGATATGACTGATATGACTGTGGTGGACTTTGAGATGGATGAACATACAGTGAATTCTGATCGAAACTGGATGGATGAAACTGAGCATTATATAGATGTGGAAGTAGTGGCATATGATGCTCAGGACCAGACTGACTCCATGAAAAATTTGGATGGTTCTGCCATCCTGAATTGTAAGTGTTAGAGTATGGATGATGATTGGGTCTGGTCAATACTGCATTCATGTTCTCCTGATATGAGTGGAGCTGATATAATGGACACTCCTCCAAGACATGGCTAAGGTCATGACAGTTGGTGCAACCTGGTCTAATCAAAGGCAATGGGTTGACCTGGTTGACCACAGAATTCCCTTTTGACTCAAGCAACTCTATCCTCTTCATTAATTGTGTGATCTTGGTTTCTGCAGCTAGAGAGGATTCTTTGGAGTGTGTACCAGTTCTGGAAGTGGTGGGAGTCGGTCTATCAGGGCATGACTCCCACTGAATGGTTTTCTCAGCTAGGGTTTCAAAGAGATCCCACCCCTGATGTTCATCTTTTTTCAAGAATTCCCCTTGGCACATGGATTCTAAAAGTGTTTTCGTTTGGTAATCTAATCCATCATAGATAATCTGGCATAGACGCCATTTCTCTATGCCGTGATGGGGACACAGGGCAAGGAGGTCTTTGAAACGCTCAAGATACTTCCAGAAAGGTTCATTTGGTTCCTGCTTGAATTGCATTATGTTCTTTCTCATGAGGGCTGTTTTGTGGATAGGATAAAATTTCTTAAGAAAGACTTTAACAAAATCCTCCCATAAAGATATGGAACTGACTGAAAGATTATAAAGCCATTTCTTAGCTAAATCCTTAAGTGCAAACGGTATGAACCGTAACCTAACAGCATCCTCAGACAGTTGGGAAATTCTCATCATTTGGCATACCTCTTCAAACTCACGAATAAAGAGGTACGCATCCTCAGACTCTAGACCATGGAAATGGGGAAGTGTACTAATGAATTGTGGTTTCAGCTCAAAATTGTTTCCATTAGGCTCGGGGAGAAGAATGCATGAAGGAATGGAGGTGCGAATCGGATAAAATCGATCCTGAAGTGAGACGTTGTTGGTCATGATGTGAAGTGGATGTGTAAGTGCAAGTGTAGAATTAGGATCACAAAACCACTATCGTATATACAATCACAAACAACGTGCACCGATCACACCAGCGAAAAAGAAAAATAACAAACAACAAAAGAAAAAAATCAATCCAAGCTTGTCTAGAGTTTCTGGTCCTAGATGACTCCTAAATAGACTGTCCACAGGAGGTTTGGTGTAGACTCTGACTATAAGCAAATCAGCCAGGGAAGGGTAAGGTTGGTGGGAGGTTTTCCGTCCGAAGACGTTCCTTAATTAAGTAACCAGCAACCTTCGGGCTTTCGGCCCTCAACCCCTTTCCTAGACACTGATTTTACAGAAGTCAATTTCCAACACTTTTCCCCCTTAGGAAAATCTCCTAAGTGAGTCCGGATGTCCCTAGGGCCAACGTCTATCAAATTTTATTTACAAGCTTGGGATTGTGAGTGCTGGGTAGTGGTTTGCGGGCTAAGGAAAGGGTAATGACCTCCCCACCTTATCTTATTTACAGGTATTGCCCTTAAAATTGATTCGTGCAAGTGTACGATGTAAACAACCAAGAATCACTCAAAGCGGAATTAAATCATACAACGAGTGAGTCCTAGTCTATATGCTTATGCTTACGTACCTTGTCCCCCGCACTCTTCAACAGTAAATGTAAAGTAATTGAAAGACACGTGCCTATAATGCAAGATGTCTAAACAATTTTTATCAATTTACACCAAATCTTTTACTGTTGATTAGCAAATATCAGGTGAAGAATACAAGATTTCAGATATATCAGCAGAAGTAATTTGCAAAGCAGCAATCCCTGCAGAAAAATTGTTAGAAGTGAACTCCTCTTTGCCGCGTTCCCACGGCAAAATGCCGCGGCTACGCGGCAATTTGGAGGGATCCTGGGCTCTGCTTTCGAGAGCAGAGGCCCAGGTCCACTTATATGATTCTGCACTGCAAGATTTTCTGTATCTTCAACCTGTACCTGCAACAGAGAAGAAGTATCGTTTAGTTTCTCACTTTTAAAGCAAATACCGTCGCTCTCCCCGGCAACGGCGCCAAAAATTTGATTGGTAAAAACCAAGGTACAAGAAGTTATTGCACAAGAACTAGGTATAAAAGATATGGTTCAATGTTTAGAGTTCACCTTTGGTTCTTGTTCACTTCAAATATGTAATTGATATACCTTGTTCCAATCTTCCGCTATAGCATAAAGCTATACCGAGTCGAACCACAAGGAGAGCTAGCGTAGAAGCGTTACGATACTCGTGAGAAAAAGAAAACGAGAATTCTTCTCTTGCTTAAAAGAATGAATAAAACACAAAGAAAGGAATTAAAGAGTGTATGGATATGTTCATGGTGGTAAGTGAAAAGAAATCAAGAAGAGGTTTGTTGTATTCACACTAAAAGAAAAGAAAACTTTAGAAAACTTGAATGAAAGAAAACCATGACTAGCTAACCTTAACTACCTTGCTAAAGACTTACTAAACTCCTTGATAGTGATGCATGCCTCATGTTGATTCATTGGCATGGATATGTCTTGCTTGTTGGTCTAATTACTTTCTCACTTGGATGATGGGGATTCATTCTTGGACTTGTCTTGTAGCCTCCATAGATGGTCATCGGCCTACAAATTAGACTTTCAATAATGGAAACAAAAGAGCTACACTCAAGGGATGCTAATGAATAGGCATACAACATTCAAGAATCGACATAATGAAGTTGTACAACAAATAGCATATTGGTGATCCATCTCCATGTTCCATCAAGGCACTAGTTCAAAGACTAGGCTCCAAGTGAGGCACACATGAATCATATGGAGAATTACAACAAGATACTTGCCAAGGAATGAAAAGAAACCCATCGGAGAAGAAAAAACCATACAAATTGCAAGATGAAGTAAAGCAATCACCCATGAGTTAGAAGTTAGCAAGGTAGTGGTTAGCTAGTACATGGAGAAAGAATTAGCTACACATCATTACAAAAGAAAAGCTAAACATGAATTAAATTGCAAGAAAGTAAACAAAGCAAGTAAGGAAAGAAATCAAACTAGAATCAAGCTCAAGTAGAGAAGTAGAGAATGGATCAATCCTTGTATAACTCCAAGTTGTCACTCCTTGATGATACAAGCTGTCTCTCTCTCATACAACTCTCTCTTGCAATGAAATCTAGGGAGAAGAAGATCATAGAGAGCTAAAAAATCCTAAACAAAACCTAGCAAAATTACAAGCTATTCACTAATCTCTCTCTCTTCTCTGATCAGTCTCAGCTCGCAGGTGAAGGTCACATATTTATAGCATGGGAGAGAACCTTCGAGAGCCTAGTTTGTTGCCACAAAATCCGGATCTCAACAACCCCAAGATTGCCGCGTTTTGGCGGGAAATCGCGGCACGATCTGGGCCGTTGATCTAGATCTTTCTGTAGGAGATCAGTTACAAGGTTGTTAGCCACGTGGACTACTTGGATTCTCCAATTGGCGCGCGGATCTCTCTAGATCTGGATTTGAATTTGGCTTTATCTTAATCATGGATTAATCACTTAATTAGTGTTAATTAAGTGATTATTTGGATATCTCTCCATCAAGTGTGTACCTGCAAATATGTAGAGAAGAGGAGTAAAAATCACATATTTATTTGTAATATGCATGGGAGTTATGATGTAAAATATGCAATATTGGATACCAATCACCTCACGACTGCAGAGGGCGACCTACTCATGATGCCGATCAATGGCAAGTTCTGAAAGAAGTATTATCCTTAATCAAGGATCCTTCTCTTGATCAAGTTAACACTACACCTCTGATCAAGATCTCCATGTCCGAAGCACACACAAAGAGAGCCTTTCTCTTCCTCCAAGTGAGGTCATGCAGCCATAAACCAATAGGAACCTGGCCGTGCACCAGTTATCCTAAAAGGAGAGTCAGGGTTATGCAGACATTAACCCGATAATCCAATATCCTTAACGATTAAGGATAGAGGAAAATGTTGGCCTGTAAGCCCAACATAAGTCCTCGACAAACTCATCATGCTGAGGGGAAAAGCATGGCTAGCCCAATTCAAACGGTAGTTGGTAAAGGCATATCAAACCCGTTGACAGCTGGGGGTTTGCTAAAAATCCTAAGGGACCAGTTCCCATTTGATTCCCTCTCCAAAATCACTTACCAATTCTCATCCATAGGATGGTAAGGCCACATATATTCCGCTGTTATGTTAACATTAAACCTATGACAGCAGTCCCCTCATTTCTCCTCGTGAGAACGAGACCTCCAAAATCACCTACCAATTCTCATCCATAGAATGGTAAGACCACATATACATTTCGCTGTTACGTTAACATTAAACCTATGACAGTGATTCCCTCGTTTCTCCCCGTGAAAACGAGATTTCTCCCAAATTCCACTACAACCTCGATACTTGTTGACATTTACAAAAGACAAGTATCACCAACCTTGAGCTTGGTGGCGTCTCATCCGGTTATGTCATTGCGACCTCTGAACCAGCAGACAGCTAAGTCTCAATCTCGAGCCCTGTTGACATTTACAAAAGACAGGTCTCGATACTCGTTGACATTTACAAAAGACGAGTATCACCAATTTTTGAAGCTTGGTGGCGTCTCATCCGGTTATGTCATTGCGACCTCTGAACCAGCAGACAGCTAAGTCTCAACCCCGAGCCCTGTTGACATTTACAAAAGACAGGTCTCGATACTCGTTGACATTTACAAAAGACGAGTATCACCTATTTTGAAGCTTGGTGGCGTCTCATCCGGTTATGTCATTGCTACCTCTGAACCAGCAGACAGCTAAGTCTCAATTCCGAGCCCTGTTGACATTTACAAAAGACAGGTCTCGATACTCGTTGACATTTACAAAAGACGAGTATCACCTATTTTGAAGCTTGGTGGCGTCTCATCCGGTTATGTCATTGCGACCTCTGAACCAGCAGACAGCTAAGTCTCAACCCCGAGCCCTGTTGACATTTATAAAAGACAGGTCTCGATACTCGTTGACATTTATAAAAGACGAGTATCACCTATTTTGAAGCTTGATGGCGTCTCATCCGGTTATGTCATTGCGACCTCTGAACCAGCAGACAGCTAAGTCTCAATTTTGAGCTTGTTGACATTTACAAAAGACAAGTCTCAATCCCGAGCCCTGCTGACATTTACAAAAGACAGGTCTCGATACTCGTTGACATTTACAAAAGATGAGTATCAACAATTTTTGAAGCTTGGTGGCGTCTCATCCGGTTATGTCATCGCGACCTCTGAACTGGCAGATAGCCAAGTTTCATCTACCATTGAGCTTAGTAGCGTCTCAACCGGTTATGTCATTGCGACCTCTGAACCAGCAGACAGCTAAGTCTCAGCTTTGGGCCTGTTGACACTTACAAAAGACAGGACTCACCGGTGCTTGCTGACATTTATAAAAGGCAAGTATCTCCCTTTCAGCCCCGCAAAGGGCTAACCTCAAGATTGCTGACGTCTTAATCGGTTATGTCATTGCGACCTCTGAACCGACGGATAGCCACGTCTCAAAGATTACGTCCTCAAGCAAGAACAAGATTGGAGATTCAACAGAAGCCAAAACAAAAGAAAGAATTTCCATTAATTCCAAAAGATAGGGGACACATGGAGGCACGTATACAATGACCTACAAGCGTACACTGTACGATCTGAGCCGCTCTCCGAGGGCATTTAGCCTCGTCTTCCTGTCATCAGCAGCCTGGGCAAGCGCTTGTGACCTCAGCTCAGCCTCATCAAAGTCCACCGCCTGGGCCAGACGAGCTTCAACTTCCGCCAAAGTTGCCCTCTGTGACAACTCCTGTCGCGCAAACTCCTCACTCTGAGCTCTGAGCTCTTCAAGCCGCGCAGTTTCCTCAAGACGTACCGGTATGGCCTTGGATAAGAGGAGATTTGCTTTCCTGATCATTTCCTCAGCCTTCGCAATCTTATCATCAGCGCCATTGAAGAGCTGCAAGAGTTCTCAAGGTTCTCTGAATAAAGAAAGAAGAGGAAGAGGGAAAGTCAAGAAATCTCTCTGAAAAAAGGAGATCTTTTCCTGCTCAGCCCAATCGGGCTTTTATAGGCCAATCAGCGCCTGAAACGAAGCCTCGAAAATGGCGTATGCCGCCATTTCGAATTAATTCGAAACGCCGCCCAAAGCACCTTCCCGAGAAGCGCTGCTTCGATTCCGTTAAGGTTAACCTCGCCCTGGCTTAAAGGGCGGATTTCGCACAATCCTTCAAGGACTTCGCCGAGAGGCTTACCTTAGCCTTCTAAAAAGGCCCTGACATGCCAGTCTCGCGAAGTTCATTCAAAGAAAGGACTATGTCCTTAACTCCGCATACAGTTTAGCCCCGCTATGGCCAAACTTTCAATGAAAGTAAGCAAAAATCAGAGGATCAGAAGATGAACTTTCATTGATTTAAAAGGAAGAGTACATTGATATTACATCAAAGTTGTGTTTTATATAACACACCCAGTTGCTCGACAGGGTCATTTGCGCAAAAAAGCATACAAGTGGTTTTACCCGCTTTTAAGTCAAACCGACTGGACAAAGGAGGCCTTCCTCCTGCACAAGGCCGTAATCAGTGGTGCCGCAAGGACACGGTCATAATTCTCCACAAAAATGGCAGATCTTGCCAGGCCATTTTTGTTGAAGCCTGGCAATAAAAACTTATCGTCGCCAACACGTCAGACCACCTATAATGGGAATTGGCAGTGATGTCAGTGGTTCAACAGGTGTGATGCCTGCCTTCCCGAAGTGGATCGCCCTTAAAGACCACCAAAGTTGAAAGTTGGCAATAATGCCAGTGATCTCACAGGTGACGCCCACTACCCCGAAGCGGATCATCTCCGACAAAGAGGCTACCAGCCTCACCTCAGAACGAATCATCTCGTGTAAGAGGCTGCCAATAGCCTCTGGGACGTGCACTCGCTGCCCCGAATTGTTCCTCCTGCTGAAAAGTAAAGCTTCAACCGAGGAAGCATAAGGCAATTTTATGGTTCCTTCCATCAAGTCACAAGATTGGCGAGCAAAGCCCACTGCAAGGCAAAACGGAACAGATTAGCAACTAAGCACAGGAGAGGCTACAAAAGAACTAAGCCAAATCTTTTGGATCAAAGCAATCCAATTTCAGTAAAAGCAGAGGACAAGCCTCGCTTGCACAGCACTGATGGGCTGGCTCAGCAAACGCCAAGTCCAAGCCTCGCCTATATGGCTAGCCAGACTGACCCCGTGGGATGGTCTTAGCTCCACCTATATGGCAAGACTGGCTCAACTATTGAAGAGACCAGGTCCCAAGTTCTGCCTGGGCAGCGGACTTAACATGAAGCGATCTTTCTGGGAAGCTATGCCAAAATCCTTCTCTACAGATCAGTCAGTTGCAAGATGAAGAACAAGGGAAGTTAATCCCTGAAGCAGCTGTTAAAGCTGAATTAAGGGAGATGAATTCCCTAAAATCGGTGAAGTCGTTGAATGATCAAGACTTATCGGTCCTTGGCCGGGTAATAACCAGAGTGGGCATTCCCACTAATTCAGAGATCTGAGTATCTCTCTCAACCAAGAGAAGAGAAGAGAGGCAAAGCACTTCTCTTCAGAGGACCTCAAGTGTCCTATTTATAGGCCCCATGGCCTGAGCACTGCCGCCTCAAGCGTGGAAGCACGAGCGCATTTAAGGCATTTACTGCGCCTTGAGAATAGGGACGGTTTCCCTTGGAACCGTGCAAAGGAAGAAACGTCTCCCTCATAAGGGCCCTTATTGCGCCTTGAAGAAAGGGAATATCCTCCCTTGGAAACGTGCAAATCGGAGAATATCTCCCTCGATCAGCACGAAGAAAGGAGTAATCCTCCTCGTAACCAGCCCACGGCAGTTGATCTCGGGAAAGCGACATGCCATCCCAAGCGAACATATCTTCAGAAGCCCAGAAGCGGGGTTACTAGCTGCGAAGCTACCCAGACGCGAGTCTACATAATTCCTCGGCGAATCTACATCCCAAAGCAGGATCCAAAGCGAAGCTGAACTCAACCATCATGGCGACGTTCATACTCCGCACTACCATCAGTCAAAGCAGTTCAAAGTATTTCAAAGTCTGAGCCATTGCAGACTTTCGAAAACTTTGAAGGGGGTCTTGTTGACACTTAAAAAAGACAAGATTCTTATTGGTCCGAACAATGTCTAAACTTGTTGACATTTACAAAAGACAAGTGACAAACAGAGCTGAAGACCAGTTTTCACCCATCTCCGAGGGACAAGGAAGCAACTTGGACTCCACTGGTCCAGCAAGCAGACAGTGAACCCGGATTGTTTCTAAACAGACCTCAGCAGGTCTAAGGTGCTAGCACTTAGCATCGCATGAGCCCAAAGGGATAGCCTCGCTTGAGAGGCTAATATCATCCAACTTCGCCTTGAAGCCATTCAAAGCCTCGCCAAGAAGCTAACTCGCAAACTTCGCCACAGAGGACTTCCAGCTCCGCCAAAGGGTTTCTTTCGGACTTCGCTAGAAACCGTCTCTAGCTCCGCTACGAGCTCAATGCGGGCAGCGCTGCTATGAATCTGCCATGGTCAACCTTTGACCAGTCAAATCTTCAGATGAGATCGGATCCAATCAGATCAAATCTAATTAAGGTCAAATCAGAGATCAAATTTGGCAGTTGATTGCCACAATCTCTTAACTCTTCTAAAACGAGTAAGAAGATCAGGGGAAATCCTCCAACGATATGGAAAGGATCAAAACAGATCAAGAGGATCAACCGACCTGCCAATTCTAGCTCCGCAGAAGCTATCTTAGCCTCGCAGCAAGGCTACTTTCCAGATTTAAGCAGATTTGATTCAATCTGTTTCCATATCTTCAAGGGACGATTATACCCTTGCTCTCCATATAAATAGCCCGCCAGGGGTATAAGGAGAGAGGCATGCATACGGGAGGACTCCACAAGCAGAGGCTTCTTCATAACGCACCGCGTGCTTTTGAATTCAGAGATCTTTTAGAGAATTGCTTTCTCTAACCAGGGTGTTGATACCCTAACATCGTCCTTCTTCTTAAGGAATCTCCGGAACCAGGCGAGAAGGAATTCCTTATCGAAGGCGATTTTGAGAAGCAGCAAGAGGGTTCTACCAACCTTCTGTTCTCTGATTTCCCGAACCAGGCGAGAAGGGAATCTCATCGCTCGCATCGTCAAAGGGACAAAGTGGTCGCGCGCTGACCAGACTCCTATCGGTACACTTCTCCAGAATCTCTGAGGAGATCTACTTGTAATCTTTTTAAGAATACTTGTAATTTAGCTCCTCAAACTCTTTTTTGTAAGTTTTCCCCCTTTGCAAACATAATGGAAAACACTTCCCAAAAGAAATACCGGACTTGAGATGAGAACCGGTATATATCATTTTTAGACCAATGAGATGGAGTTTAGTCTGTGACTAAGTAATTCACTGCATCAGCAAACAAAGGTCCCCTAAAGGCAGCTAAGAGTTTTTCATCAGGAAAGCCATCATTTATGGGCAATTCGTTGCATGGAGAGTTTGGAATACGCGATTGATGGTCAGCAACGATATTTTCTACACCTTTCTTATCTCGAATCTTTAGATCAAATTCTTAATTAAGGAGGATTCAACGAATGAGTCGGCCCTTAGCATCCTTCTTCATCATAAGGTATCTTAGCGCAGAATGATCAGTGAAAATTGTAGTTTTGGACCCTAGTATCTAGGGACGAAATTTCTCTAAAGCAAATATTACTACCAAGAATTCCTTTTCGGTTGTAGTGTAGTTCATTTGAGCATCATTGAGAGTCTTACTAGAGTAATAAATCACGTGCTGCGTGTTATCAATGTGTTGTCCTAGGACAGCGCCTATGAAAAAATCAGAAACATGGCACATGACTTCGAACGGCTTAGACCAATTCGGTGCAGATATGATTGATGCAGAAATAAACTCTTTTTTAGCTTCTTCCAAGAATTTATACATTCATCATCAAAAGTGAAGGACACATCCTTAGCTAAAAGATTAGTCAAGGATCTAGCAATCTTGCTAAAGTCTTTGATAAATCTTTAGTAGAAGGATCGAATATCCTTCACGCATCAAAAGATTTTATGACTCAAAACAATTTCATGTCTTACCATGAAGTGACATTTCTCCCAATTAAGTGTCAGATTTTTCTCAAAACAACATTGGAGGACAAGTTCTAGATGGTGAAGACATTGAGTGAATGAATCTCCATAGATGGAGAAATCATCCATGAAGATTTCTAAGAATGTTCTATCATATCAGAGAAAAAACTCAACATGCAACGTTGAAACATTGTTGGGACATTGCACAAGCCGAAAGGCATTCGATGATAAGCAAATGTCCCAAATGGACATATGAAAATAGTCTTTTCTTGGTCCTACGGAGCAATGAAAATCTGATTATACCCCGAGTAACCATCCAAGAAACAGTAATACTCGTGGCCAGCCAAATGTTCAAGCATTTGATCAATGAAGGGAAGCGGAAAATGATCCTTACGTATTGCTACATTAAGCTTCCTATAGTCGATGCAAACTCGAATTGTCGTGGGAAGTCAAATTTAGACCAACTCTTTGTTCTCGTTTTCCACCACGATGAAATCGGATTTCTTCGAAACCGCGTAGACATAACTGGCCCATTGGCTATCAGAAATGGGATAGAATATCTTATTGTCTAAAAGTTTCACAATTTCAACATGAACAGCCTCTTGCATTATAGGGTTTAACCTACACTGCGGGTCTCTTTTCAGTGTCGCTTCTTTATTGGGTTGAATGCGATATTGAACTATGGCTGGACTCAACCCTTTATGTCGGTCATAGTCCAACCAATGGCTTCCTATATTTTCTAAGAATTGTTTTAAGATTCTTTTCTTTTTCATCACTTAAATGGGAGGCAATTATGATAGGAAAGGTCTCTTGTTCTCCTAGATAGACGTACTTGAGATGCGCAGGTAAGGCTTTCAACTCTAAGGAAGGAGAAGGCTCACTGGAAGGAGGAGTCAAGTTTATTGGCTCCACATTTGATGAAATAAGGTTCGAGGCCCAATTCATAGCAGACTCGACAATCTAATTAAGGTTAAAGTCTTCAGACTCTAACTCGAGGTCACAATCAGTTTCTATTTTCAATTCTTCTCTTTGTTCACTTGTCAAGTTCTCAATAAGGTTGACTTCAAATGTTTGATCCTCAACATCACAGGGATGCTTTCCCAGGTTGAAGACATTGACTTCTCTAGTCATGTCCCCAAAGGTTAACCTCATGATCCATTCCTACAGTTGATAATAGCATTGGCAGTAACAAGGAATGGGCGCCTTAGGATAACGAAAGTTTAAGCCCTAAGATTGGACACAAGTTGCGTCTCAAGAACTATGAAATCAGCAGGGTAGATAAACTCCCCGCCCCGATAAGGACATCATTAATTTTTTCCTTGAAAACTTTCACTGAACGATCAGCCAGTTAGATTATGACTCGAGTTGGACTAAAATTGCCCAACCCGAGTTGTTGATAAACTGAGAAGGGGAACAAGTCGATACTTACCCCCAAGTCAAGAAGTGCATGACTAATCTCGACTTGTCCTATAGTGCAGGCAATGGTAGGACAAGCCGGATCCTTGTACTTGACAGGGATCGGACCCAACAGTAGCTCACTAATATTAGTGGCTAAGAAGACTTTCTTGGAAATACTAGTCTTTCTCTTCTTAGTGCACATGTCCTTAAGAAATTTCGCATAGGATGGGACTTGCTGGATGGCATCAAGAAGTGGCACATTTATCTTCACTTGATTGAAGATCTCAATTATTATATCCATGTGTGGATTTTGCTTGTTGTTTTTCAGCCATTAAGAAATAGTATTATAGGCTTGTAATTGACTTATCCTTTTCAGATTCGTCAAATTTGAAAGGATTGGGACTAGATAAAGTGGATATTTGTGTGTGGTTGTGTTGAATGGAATTGGATGGTGTTGACACTTGATTATCAACTTTCTTGCCTGACCTCAATGTATGAACATTATTACATTGATTCAACGGTTGATCCTTAGCCAAATGGGTTTGTTGAGAATTCCTAGGATTCGTCACTGGCTGACTGGGCAAGGTACCCTTTAGCTTCTCATTCTGTGAATTGGCTAATTAGCTCATTTGAACCTCTAGCCTCTGTACTGTTTGCATGAGGGACTCTTGGTTCTTCATGTACTTTTTCATATTTTTCTCAAAATCAGTCATTCTCTTCTCAAGTGGAGGATTTTAGAAGGAAAATTGTGGAGCTTGATTTGGAAAGTTTTGTTAATAATTTGAAAGGTTGGGTTCATGGTTGGAAGAATTGTGATGGTAATTTGAAAAGTTGGGTTAATGATTGAAAGAATTATTGGACTGTTAGAAGTGGTTTGAATGATTTGAGCGTGAGTGGTCATTGTTGTTTTGGCTCCATGAGAAATTCGGGTGATTTTTCCAATCAAGATTGTACATTTGTGTGTAAGGATTATTGTTGGGCCTTGAAAAGGCCGTATTCATTGGTTCAAAAAATTGTTGCTGAGCTTGGAACACTGAATACTCAAACACATGATTCATGATTTGACAGTAAGTACAGCCCGGAGTTGAAAATGGTTTGGGCTGAATTGGTTGACTGAACTTGGTTTCTTAGTTTCTAAAGCTTCCAATCTTTTCGCTAGGTTTGTGATTGGTAGTCAAAAGTGCATTTTTATCATCATATTTACCATCACATTTTCATATTTATTCATTTAATTCTGCACATTTATTAATAATTTGTAATTTATTGTGTGCAGGCCTCGAATTATTATTTTAACAATAAATAAAGCTTAAAGAGCCCAAAAGCCCAGATCCAAGCCCATATTTGAAGCCCAAGAGTCAAAGTGCAAATATCAATTGTCAAAGTGCAAATATACAAGGGCTAAAGTTGCAAATATCAAAGATGAGGGAAGGATAGAATTCTACCCAACCCTAAACTCTTGCAGGATGAGCATAAAAGCCAAAGATGAGAAGGAAATTCGTTTAAAAGAGATTGGGAGAATACAAAATCTAGGTAACTTGATTATCAAGTTATCTCGAAATCCCAATATGGAGAGCCAGGATCATACTTCCAGAAGCAAGCGCCCAGATGGACGGACCAGGTGAGGCCACGCGCCAAAGCGCGTGGCCAGATTTTACAAAAATGCCGCAAATCCGCGGCAAAATCCAAGATTCCGCGGCAATCCGAGCTTATCTCTGGACCAATTTTTGTGGGCTGCTTTATCCGGGACTCTTCTCTCTTCTGCACCTATAAATACCCCCTGCAGTGCAACGTACAGAGCGTCCAGCGTCCAGCAAAGGGCAAAAGTTAGGATTTTTAGGGTTTCTCTTCTTTCTTCTAGTTTTGTAATTAGGGTTTCTTTTTATTTTCAAGAGAGGGAGATGGCTATGTTGAGGGTGACACTGATGTATGCTTCTCTTCTCCATTGTTTCAAGTAATGAAGGTAATTTTTATTTTATTTATGTCATTGCTTTACTTTTCTTTTTGTTCTCTTTTTCTTTTCTACTTTATTTCTGTTGATCTTTGATGAGCATGCAAGCGATTACCGAACCACAAGTATAACAAATTTTGGTGGTGCCAACGATATTCCATGGAGATGTTCTCCTCCTCGAGGCGTATCAATTCATACTTGCCCAAGGCTTGATGATCTAATGCGAACAGCGGACTGAGATCGATCACATGATTTATGCGTTCAACGCCTCCGAAATAAGGTAGAAAGTGTTAGGTTTTCACATATTTTCTCCAACCAAGGTTAGTTTTCTTTTCTTTTCTTTTATTTTATTTTTGTAGATTAAATCACTATCTCCCAATTCTTTCTTTTCCGATTCATTATAAATACCACTTTCTTTCTAACTTTACTAATAAAAATAAAAACTTTAGAGAAACTTGCTTAACGCTTCCATCGCAGTCCCTCCCTGAGGATCACGACCGCATAGCCCTGCTACAGCGGATTAGAATTGAGACTTGCACATCATATTCTTAAAACTAAAATATTATATTTTGTGTGCAGGAAATCTCAGTCAACAAATTGGCGCCGTTGCCGGGGAGGGACGGTAAGTTATTCTCTAATAAAAAAATTTAATTCTTTATTCTTTTCTGTTGCAGGTACAGAGAACAGGAAACAAAAACAGAGCAGCAGCAAGGACATACAGCAATCCAGTGCCTCTGCCCTCGAAGGCAGAGCACCTGGACCTACTAATTTGCCGCGGATCCGCGGCAAAAGCCGCGATTCCGCGGCAATAGTAGTGAACTACTAACCTGCTTTTCTGCAGGTTGCTCTGCATTGCAAAACTCTGATTTCTGCTGTGATTATATTTCTCTGTGATCACTCTGCAACTGCTAATTAATTCAACAGTAAACTATTCGTTGTTTATTAAAAATTGATTAGACATTTGCATATTAGGCACGTGTCTTTTTAATTATTTTTATTTACTGTTGAAGAGTGCTGGCGACAAGGTACGTTGCATAGCATATAGATTAGGAAACACTCTTGGTTGTTTACTGCTTTCTTGAGTGATTACTTTTCTACAGCTTTACACGTACACTAATTCATCTTAAGGGCATAACCCATAAATAAGATAAGGTGGGGATTTCATCACCCTTCCTTAACCCAAAAATCATATCCCAAGCACTCACTAACCCAAGCCTAACATAAAAATTAGTAGACGTTGGCCCTAGGGACATCTCGGACTCAATAGGAGATTATCCTAAGGGGGAACAGTGCTGGAAGTTGACTCTTGTCAAATCAGTGTCTAGGAAAGGGATTGAGGGCCGAAAGCCCGAAGATTGGTGGTTATTTAATTAAGGAACGTCTTTGACGGAAAACCTCCCACCACTCTTGCCCTGACCTGGCTGATTAACTTGTGGTCAAAGTCTGCACCAAACCTCCTGTGGACGGTCTAACTAGTTAGGAGTCGTCTAGGTCATAGGTCTACCCTAACTTAGGTTAGAATTTTTCTTTTTTTGTTTGTTGTGTTTGTGTTGGTGTGATATGGCATATAAGAATAATTCCAATTTTAATCCATATTACACCCCTAACTATTATTCGGATATTACCAACCCGGCATACCCTAACTTTGACCAATCTAGTGTGCCGGAATGGTCTTATCCGAATGAATATAACCCACACCCCCCATCTTATGACTATAATTTCCATAATAATTTCAACTCGTCACAGAGTTCATGGGGTTTCGAGTCCCCCGAGTCTAATTCTCAACCAAATTGTCCTCCATATCCATCTAGTCCACATTCTTCCCAAGATTCATACTCAGATCCACCCATTCAGAATAGAAAACCATCTATCGGGGAAATGATGAGTATGCACGAGTCCAAGCAACAACCACCATCAATCTTAGACATGATGATGCGTGAGTCCACCGATTCACAACTTCATCACGATCTCACTTCCTCTTTCCAAATCCAATTCCAAAAGAGGCTTGAAGCCATGACTCAGGCTAGATTAGCTCGCGAGCATGATTTAGATATGATGGTTCAATCTTTGCGTTCTTACAGTTCGGCAAATTCTGATATCGCTGACCACTCTCTTAGAGCCGACAAACCAAGTTGCTTTGGACAACAAGATTCCATTTCAGTGCCATCATCTGAACTTGCCGAAACTCCAATTCTTGATAATTTGGCAAGTTTTTCCTTTCCTGAAATAGAACTTGAGCATGAATATGATCATGATCTCCCACTTGATGATTCAATTTTATTTCCTGATCCAATAATAACTCCAGTGTCTCCACCTGATTTCACTTCTCCCGAGTCAACATTGGATTCTATTCCAATTCATTATGAAATTGAATCACCCATTTTAGATGATCATATTGAACTTGACCTAGATTCTCACAATCTCTTTACTTCTGAAACTGATTGTACAATTCTGACGGAAGATGTTGACCTTAGTTTTGAAGAATTGTATGGCGATGAGTTAGAATTCCTTAATATTGGAAGTAAAGAGATATCACCCATATTAGGTCACATTCCATTGTGGGAAGAAGATTGTGGACTTGAGTTTCAATTTCTTGACTTGGACCCACTTCTTGAACCATGCCCGACTCCTGAGCCCTTACTTGATTTGAGCATTTTCCCTGAGTCGGTATTCGTTCCCGCACCTATATTGTCCAAGTCAATAATTCCATCTTTTCATACTCTATTTTGGGACAAGGAGGTTGAGACAATTAACTCTGAAATTTATTATGAAATTTGGAAATTTGATGGGGTGGAAATACTAAAAAATGATTATATATATATTTTAGTCGGTTATGTAAGGAAAATTTCTGGTGGGTTCCACCAAATTATTTGTTATCTTGATTGGGCCGCATTTCGTGGACCAATTAGACCACCACCGGAACCACCCCCTAAGGTAATTTTCTGCCTTCCCTTGTTCTTTTTCATGCATATATGCATTCATTTCATACATTGAGGACAATGCATGAGATAAGTGTGGGGGTGGGCTTTACTAACATACTAACATAGGTAGAAACTAACAAAAATTGCTTAAAAAAAAAAATCTGAAAAAAAAAATTAAAAAAAAAATGTTATAAAAAGGAAATATTTTGACTTATTTTTTGAAAGAAATCTAAGTTAGTTTTAAGGATTAGGAAAATCATGATTAGGATTTCTAAAAACTTGGTCAAAATAAATAAATTGTTTAATTTTTAGGTATAGGAGAAGAAATTGAATAATTAATTAGTCTTGATTTTTACCTTAATGAAGTATGCATACCAAATGCATATCTAGGATTCTAAGACAAAGACCTTGTGCCTCATAAAAAAAAAAAAAAAATCACCAATTAAGCTGGATACATGTGCCTCAAGAAGCATAAGTATTCACGCCTAAAGGTGAGTTCTAAATAAAAATAAAGTCCTTAGTTTTGTGGCCTAGTTCATTCGAATTTGAGTCCGCGGGGTGTTTTCTCACCTGGTGCCCTAAAGCCGACCGGTTTGGGAGCCACCGACTTTAAGTTCGTTACATGGGTGGATTAGAAAGCCTAAGAAGACTAAGAAATATAATATATGTATTAACACATCTAATAATCAATTAGTTAGGTATGAGGGCCTCAAGAAGCCTTGATGCTTACACGAAAGAAAATTAGATGCGTTATACATATTAAAAAAAATATAAATAAAAAAAAAGAAAAAAAAGAAAAAGAAAAAAAATATATATATAGAGGCATGAGAGTCCAAGTTAAGAAAATCCTAGTATAAATTCATAAGGATGCATATGATTTTTGGTAACGAAAAAGACTATATTAGAAGTTCAATTTTGACCCTTACCTAAAATGAATAACAATTGACTTTATAAAGACTAGGTTTGAAGAATGAATAAAAATGATAATCCTAAAACTTATAGACTACTTAGTCTCTTCAAATATAATTCAAATATTTTTCTTTTTATGGATTTTGTGGGTGTAATCTGCTGAAAACCCTCACGAGACAACACTCGTCCTCTAGGGTAACCTAGAGGTTTAACGGCTTGTTGCACGTGCTAAGTGCAATCGTGATTCCTACGAAAGTGAGTTAGGTTAGATTAACTTTTTCTTTTTCTTTATTTTTACTCGAGGACGAGCAAAAAGATAAGTGTGGGGGTGTGATTGGTAGTCAAAAGTGCATTTTTATCATCATATTTACCATCACATTTTCATATTTATTCATTTAATTCTGCACATTTATTAATAATTTGTAATTTATTGTGTGCAGGCCTCGAATTATTATTTTAACAATAAATAAAGCTTAAAGAGCCCAAAAGCCCAGATCCAAGCCCATATTTGAAGCTCAAGAATCTAAGTGCAAATATCAATTGTCAAAGTGCAAATATACAAGGGCTAAAGTTGCAAATATCAAAGATGAGGGAAGGATAGAATTCTACCCAACCCTAAACTCTTGCAGGATGAGCATAAAAGCCAAAGATGAGAAGGAAATTCGTTTAAAAGAGATTGGGAGAATACAAAATCTAGGTAACTTGATTATCAAGTTATCTCGAAATCCCAATATGGAGAGCCAGGATCATACTTCCAGAAGCAAGCGCCCAGATGGACGGACCAGGTGAGGCCACGCGCCAAAGCGCGTGGCCAGATTCCACAAAAATGCCGCAAATCTGCGGCAAAATCCAAGATTCCGCGGCATTCTGGATGAGTCTGACTACCAGATTTCGTCTACAACTTCATCCGGGACTCTATCTTCTTCTGCACTATAAATATCCGTGCAAGGCCCAAAATTTTGATTGAGATTTTAAAGAATAAAAGAAGTGAAGTTCAGATTTCTTAGTCTCAATGCGAATCCGCTGTAGCAAGGGCTCAAGCGGGTTGTGATCCTCAGGGAAGGATGCGATGCAAGCTTTTCGGCCGATTCCCCTGTATGCTTTAAGTAAGAAAAGAGAGATTAGATCTGAGATAAAAAGATGATATTAAAGACGTGGTTTTGCTGATCTTCTACCACAACCCTATTGCAAGTTAAGGAGCTAGATCTTCATCTTAAGATGTAGGTGATTCACCTTAGGTCATTACAAATAATTAAAGCAAGAAAAATCAATACTAGACTCTAGCTAAGTTACATTATTTAAAAGCCAAACTATGATTCATCCTAACATCTAGGTACAGCCTAATAAAAGACGAATCTCAAATTTATGCTGTCCTAGTTCTTAAGTTTGAAGTCATGAGAAGTCTTTTTAATATGCAACCTATATTAGGGATTCTAGGTATTTGTTTAATCTTCTAGAAAAGTTGTTTTTAAACCTAGGGTTTCTATAGATGTTCATTAATCAGATCTAGGCTTAACTGCTCTAGGGTTGCTTCAAGAATCTCAGCAAACCACTAGAGAGAATTAGTTCTTCATTATTTTTTTTTTTCAAATTATTTATATTTTTTTTATTTAATGAGAAACAGTGCAAGGAAATAAAGAAAAAGAAAACCAGAAGAGATCACAGATTAAAACAACAATCAGAGAGATCGCAAAATAAAATAAAATTGCAGAAATTAAATGAGAACAAAAGAGTGACCTTTACTTCAGATGAATCTCCAGTTACAAAATCTTCTCCTTCTCCACAACGTACATGAATGGAAAATACAATTGTGCAGAAATTTAGAAAAAATAGCTAAAAGAAAACCCTAATACGTCTCTGGATGCCCTTTCTGCTGCGCCTGCACGGATATTTATAGTGCAGAAGAAGATAGAGTCCCGGATGAAGTTGTAGACGAAATCTGGTAGTCAGACTCATCCAGAATGCCGCGGAATCTTGGATTTTGCCGCGGATTTGCGGCATTTTGGTGGAATCTGGCCACGCGCTTTTGCGCGTGGCCTCACCTGGTCCGTCCATCTGGGCGCTTGCTTCTGGAAGTATGATCCTGGCTCTCCATATTGGGATTTCGAGATAACTTGATAATCAAGTTACCTAGATTTTGTATTCTCCCAATCTCTTTTAAACGAATTTCCTTCTCATCTTTGGCTTTTATGCTCATCCTGCAAGAGTTTAGGGTTGGGTAGAATTCTATCCTTCCCTCATCTTTGATATTTGCAACTTTAGCCCTTGTATATTTACACTTTGACAATTGATATTTGCACTTTGACTCTTGGGCTTCAAATATGGGCTTGGATCTGGGCTTTTGGGCTCTTTAAGCTTTATTTATTGTTAAAATAATAATTCGAGGCCTGCACACAATAAATTACAAATTATTAATAAATGTGCAGAATTAAATGAATAAATATGAAAATGTGATGGTAAATATGATGATAAAAATGCACTTTTGACTACCAATCACACCCCCACACTTATCTTTTTGCTCGTCCTCGAGTAAAAACAAAGAAAAAGAAAAAGTTAATCTAACCTAACTCACTTTCGTAGGAATCACGATTGCACTTAGCACGTGCAACAAGCCGTTAAACCTCTAGGTTACCCTAGAGGACGAGTGTTGTCTCGTGAGGGTTTTCAGCGGATTACACCCACAAAATCCATAAAAAGAAAAATATTTGAATTATATTTGAAGAGACTAAGTAGTCTATAAGTTTTAGGATTATCATTTTTATTCATTCTTCAAACCTAGTCTTTATAAAGTCAATTGTTATTCATTTTAGGTAAGGGTCAAAATTGAACTTCTAATATAGTCTTTTTCGTTACCAAAAATCATATGCATCCTTATGAATTTATACTAGGATTTTCTTAACTTGGACTCTCATGCCTCTATATATATATATTTTTTCTTTTTCTTTTTTTTCTTTTTTTTTATTTATATTTTTTTTTAATATGTATAACGCATCTAATTTTCTTTCGTGTAAGCATCAAGGCTTCTTGAGGCCCTCATACCTAACTAATTGATTATTAGATGTGTTAATACATATATTATATTTCTTAGTCTTCTTAGGCTTTCTAATCCACCCATGTAACGAACTTAAAGTCGGTGGCTCCCAAACCGGTCGGCTTTAGGGCACCAGGTGAGAAAACACCCCACGGACTCAAATTCGAATGAACTAGGCCACAAAACTAAGGACTTTATTTTTATTTAGAACTCACCTTTAGGCGTGAATACTTATGCTTCTTGAGGCACATGTATCCAGCTTAATTGGTGATTTTTTTTTTATTTATGTCATTGCTTTACTTTTCTTTTTGTTCTCTTTTTCTTTTCTACTTTATTTCTGTTGATCTTTGATGAGCATGCAAGCGATTACCGAACCACAAGTATAACAAATTTTGGTGGTGCCAACGATATTCCATGGAGATGTTCTCCTCCTCGAGGCGTATCAATTCATACTTGCCCAAGGCTTGATGATCTAATGCGAACAGCGGACTGAGATCGATCACATGATTTATGCGTTCAACGCCTCCGAAATAAGGTAGAAAGTGTTAGGTTTTCACATATTTTCTCCAACCAAGGTTAGTTTTCTTTTCTTTCTTTTATTTTATTTTTGTAGATTAAATCACTATCTCCCAATTCTTTCTTTTCCGATTCATTATAAATACCACTTCCTTTCTAACTTAACTAATAAAAATAAAAACTTTAGAGAAACTTGCTTAACGCTTCCATCGCAGTCCCTCCCTGAGGATCACGACCCGCATAGCCCTGCTACAGCGGATTAGAATTGAGACTTGCACATCATATTCTTAAAACTAAAATATTATATTTTGTATGCAGGAAATCTCAGTCAACAGTTTGCTATTCTAGCCTCGACAGCTATGGATGTTTCAATTGAATGCAGACCTCCTTTTGAAGAGATGGAGTGAATTTCTAGAGTTTTCATTAGTTGGTTCCCATTGGATGGTCTTTTCAGCTAGATTCTCATATGAATCCCATCCTTCATTTTCATCCTTTTACAAGAATCTCCCTTGGCACATGATTTCTAAGAGGGTCTTGATTGAGTAGTCTAAACCGTCTTAGAGAATTTGGCATTATCGCTATTTGTAAATTCCATGATGAGGACATTAGACAAGGAGGTCTTTGAAGCGTTCAAAGTACCTCTAAAACGGTTTACTTGGTTCTTACTTGAAGTGCATGTTGTTCTTCCTAATGAGAGCGATCTTATGGATTTGATAAAATTTCTTCAAGAAGACCTTGATGAAACCATCCCACGATGTGATAGAGCTGACCGCTAAGCTGTAAAAGCCATTTCTTGGCTAAGTCTTTAAGAGCAAATGGGACAAATCTTAACCTAATAGCATCATCTATAAGGTGTGGGATTTTCATCATTAAGCATAATTTCTCAAATTCATTTATGAAGAAATAGCATCTTTAGACTCTAAGCCATGAAACTTAGGGAGTGTGTTGATGAACTGAGGCTTGAGCTCAAAGTTGTGTTCACCAATCAATGGAAGTTAGATGCAAGATGGAAGTGAGGTTCACATAGGGGTAGAACCTATCCTGTAATAATGTCAGTTGAGCCATAACCGGATCTGATTTTGATTCAAGCTTGGGTGGTGATGTGTTTCTAGTTAACCTAATGAATTTCGGTCCCTCGACCACACTTGCATACACGAACACTACCATAAAAAAGTTTACCAATAGTCAAGAGAAAAAGCAACCAAGCCTAGTCCAAGGTAAACCTTGGACCTAGACAACTCTTAATTGGTTGATTATCTATAGGAGGTATAATGTAGACTCTGACCATAAGCTAATCAGGTAGGTCAGGGCAAGTTTGGTGGGAGGTATCCGCGCAAAAGCGATAGGCCTAATTAAGCCAAACCACCAACCTTCGGGGTTCGTCCCTCAATCCTGTCCTTTGACACTGATTTGGCAGGAGTCAAATTCTAACACCTTCCCCCCAGAATAATCTTCTAATGAGTTCAAGATGTCCCCAAAGCCAACGTCTATTAGATTTTAAATTAGGCCTAGGTCGTGCATGCTTGGAGATAATTTGTGGGCTAAGAAAGGTAATGACTCTCCCATCTTATATTGTGTTAGATTTTGCCCTTGAGATTGATTGTGTAAGTGTGCAAGTATAAAGCAAGTAACAATCAAAAAGCAATTAAATTACCCAAGAATATTTCTATGCTAGATGTTATGCAAACGTACCTTGTCTCCAGCTTTCTTCAACAATAACTGAAAAGGAAACGTAATTAGACAAATGCCTAGAATGCAAGTCTAAACGTTTTTTTTAAAGAAATTAACCATCAATCAGATTATTGTTGGATTAAAAATAGGGTATGTGACTATCAAATATAGCAGAGATAACACAACAAAAACTGTATTTTTGCAAAGCAACACGTCCAGGAAAAAAGAGTTTTTTGTAGTCCAAAAAATTTTCAAGCTTTTGCGCTGCAATTTCTTGAAATTTTGTTTTCTACTTTCTAAAGTAGGGGCATAGAATAGCAAGTCTTCTCCAGCAATACTTGAATGCTAAATCTGATTTCTTTATGGCCCTGAAACAAAACACCAAACCTGCTAAAAAATAATTACACCGTTCCCTCCACGGCAACGACGCCAAAATTTGATTGCATGAAAAGCAGTGAGAATTACCATGTAGCTTTGGGCTAATGGGTCGTGTCCACAAGGAGGAATGCGATGGAAGCATTTCAATATTTTATTTTGAAAATAAAGATTGGTATTGGTGTTTTTTAGTTTAAAAGAAAATGGTGAGTAGAGAAGTGATTTAAAGAAAACTTAAAAATTTGGAGAAGGTTGTGGAGAAGATGACTTTTTAGAAAATGCTTTGAGAGTGGTTTTGTTGTGATTTAAATTATAGAAAAGATCCGGGCTCGCTAATCTTCAACTCATTTATTTAATTTTCTCAAGAAAATTTTAATGCCTCACTCTAGTCATAGACAAAACACAAAGTCTCCTATGAGTGTTCAAGTAAGACAAATAAGATGATTTTGTTTTAAAAACTGAAAACTTTTCTTTACACAATATTAAAAATAAATTATTAAACCATCAAGTGAGGAAGTAAGTATGGAATAAAAATGATTTAGAAATAGTTATATTTTTGAAATAAATATTTAAAATTTAACACCCATCCTCATGTGCCATCAAGAACAGAGCTTGACTTAGGCATACCAATGATTCAAGTAGGGTTACTTTTATGAAAACCAATCAAGTGAAGAGGGTAGAAGAGATTAATAGCGAGCCCAGAAAAATGCTTAGCTACTGATGATAGATATAAAATAATGCATATAAAATAAATGTAACATACCAAATAGTTTGGAGAAGAAGGAAGATCTTGAATCTTATTGATATCATTTCAATGTCAGATTACAATCAGTCTTTCTCTCTCTTACCTATTTTTGGACTGAACTACAAAAATAAAAATGCGATATAACTTCTCATAAACTATCTAACAATGATCCTAAATCCTAAAATTAAAGGAAGAAACTTAAGCTAGTCTTCAGTCCCTTCTTCTCTGCAGAATGCAGTATTTATAGGCAAAAATCAAACAGGGGAGAGTGTATGAAGATAGGCGAGCAAAAGCCGTGTTTTCACGGTTAGATCAGGTACAGAGAACCTGATCTGATGCCATCTGTCTCTCCTCTTAGGTGGTAGCTTCGGGGAATGTCCATTTCTTGCGCACTTGGGTGAGCATTAGCCCAGATTCATTCTCTAATCTTTAAGACTAATCTACCCTTCTCTAAAAGCATCTTTCTTGCACTTTAGGAAATCCCATTTAATTATCCAAAAATAGCTTTAAATCAGGATTTTGTTACCACCTTGCCCTTCTCCTTTTAATTATGTGCAAAAGACCTAAATGAGAATTATTAGCAAAATAATTAACATAAATCGGTAGGAAATGCGATGATGATGATGCAAATTCGATTACTAATCAAACTACGCAGAGTTGTGCGCTAGCTTCGCTCTAGCCTGCTTAGCTCCACCTGATTGTTCGCTTGTCTGCTCGTTGACTTTATTCCTGTCTTGCTCAGCCTCCGGGCTTCACCACTCTAATAGCTTAGTTATTACCTGTTACTGTGTTTACATGTGTATGTTTGATACTAACACTTTTGCATGTACGCCTTCCGACCCTTCAGCCCTTTGGGCTTTCACCCACTCCCTCAAAAGAGGAGTGCGTTCAGACAACCAAGTCTTTTAACTATGCCTGGTAGGCAGATCTATCGCTCAGCGCTTTATCGCTAATTCCGTTCGAGCATATTTACACCGTGAGCGTGGCTTCGCCACACACGGTAGTATAGCGTTCATATGCTCACTCCATCGTATGAATTTAGCCACGCCACGAGCAGTAACTGTAGGCTATCTAAAAATCATTAAGGATAAGTCATCAAATGTGGACCTCACTTAAACGCGAAGGTTGCGTTTCAACTAAACGCGGACCTCGCGTCTAAAGGAAAACATAGACTTCAATGCGGGTCTGAGGAACTCCACATCTAACATGGGTCTGAGGAACTTCGCGTCTCATGCGAGTCTGAGCAACACCTCGTCCTACTTCAAGCACAGTTCTGAGAAACTCTGCGTTTCACACCAAACGTGGGTCTGAGCAACTCCACGTCTTATGCCTCATGTGCGTCTGAGCAACTTCACATTCTGACTGAGATGTCCATGTCTACAATAAACAACGCAAGGCAACAAACAACTCAAGGTCTGCGTCCAGCACGAGACCCACATTTCTGTTATAACTGATCCCTATTACTGGGTCAATTAACTCTCCACGTAATGGGGGTTAATCCCTATTATAGAGGGATTCTAGGAGACAATTATACCCCTATGACTCCCTATAAATAGCCTGAGGAGCTATGACTAAGAGAGGACTTTTGGAGGCCAGAGAAGAGAAAGAAAGATTTTGAAAATTGAGAGCTGAGAATTCTCGGGCTAAAAATTTCTTGCTTTTCTTTCTCAAAGGTCCAAGGAGAGAGAAAAGGAGAAATCAGTGGGCTCTAAACACTTAGTGTGTTAAAAACAGAGTTTCATTCTGATTACTTTTTTAGAGCATCCCGAAGAGAAGCTTGTCATTCAACCGATTAACGGAGAATAAGAATCACTCTCCATTGCCACACAGAAGAACCCAACCTTAAACAAAGGGGAGAACCAGTCATTTTTCTCTCTTTTGTAATCAGAATCATTTCATTGTAATCTTTCATCCACTCAAAGAAATTTTACTTCGCACCTTTTTTCTGACCAAACAAAAGATGGCGACCCCGCTAGGGAATTCATTCTCTACTGAAGAGAATGCCATTGCACAAGCTAACATCCAGCTTCTAAAAAAAATAGTGGAATCTCTCGTCATTGAATTCGACCAAGGAAAGTTCAAGAAATTCCTTTGATCATGCTCCACCAGCCTCAAGACAATGCAGCAATACCACAAAGTCTTTTCTGGGACTCACTCTTGAATCTCTTTAGAGATTTCTCCTAAAGTGGCATGCACCACTGATTACAGCGCAGGCAGGGCCACTTCTAATGAGGTTCTGAAAATCTCTCATGCAGCCCATGCAATCCGCGTCAACGTCTCTTAGGAGACCTGCAAGACTATAGCCCCGACTTGAGTCTGGTACTGGTTGACTAAGAGGGTGCCTTCCAGGGTACTTGCTCTAGGGTAGCAATACCCTATGATTATGGACAGCCTTCTTCATCAACTGGAGTTGTATCGCCTACGCCATTGAGAAACCTTTTCCAATGGTCTCATGACGAGGAAGCTAGTGGGTATGCTTCTTCAGTTACTATCAGCTCGGTGCAGACGGGACTTGTATCGGCTAACATGGCTGGCAACAAAAATGATGATCTTTGTCGGTGGATGGAGGCACAGGAGCAAACTTTCAGGGCTCAGTAAGAAGCCTTAGATAACATCCAACAGATACTACCTTAGCTCCTGATTAACCGGAATACCAATGACATCGGTAGTAATCATAATGAAGAGGAGCATAAAGATGATGAACATTCTTAGACTGAGAAGTCGATAGAAAACTCCTCAATTGATGCTAAGGTCATTAAAGGTATACAAGCTCAGATTGCATCCCTACCTCAGAGGGATGGACTGAAGAAGTTGGGGATGACACGTCCTTACCCGCTGGAGTGGGATTCTGTTTCGTACCCACCGAAGTTCAAGCACCACGTTGCATACGTACGATGGCAAGGGCTTACCCAACCAGCATATCTATTACTTCCGATCTCAAACCGGTGACATAATAAATAATGATACCATTATGGCTAGACTATTCATCAGCACCCTTAAGTGGGTAGCCTTTGACTGGCTCAGGAGCCTGCCCAGCGGCTCCATCAACTCTTGGATTGACCTAGAAACTCGGTTCCTCTCTCAATTCTATAAGGATGATACCAAGGTAACTATGGACAAGCTCCTCTCAACAATCCAGAAAGGAGGAGAATTTGTGCGGGAATACATTGAGAGGTTCCGCAACCTTTCTCTCATGTACCCTTGTTGACACTTTAAAAAAGACAAGATTCTGACTGGCCTAAACAATGTCTAAACTTGTTGACATTTACAAAAGACAAGTGAAAGACAAGCTGACGACCAGTTCTGTACTTGTTGACATTTACAAAAGACAAGTAACAGATAAGCTGACGACCAGTTTTCACCCATCTCCGAGGGACAAAGAAGCAACTTGGCAGACAGTAAGCCCAGATTGTCTCTAAACTGACCTCAACAGGTCTAAGATGCTAGCACTTAGCATCACATAAGCCCAAAGAGATAGCCTCGCCTGAGAGGCTGAGATCATCCAACTTCGCCTCGAAGCCATTCACAGCTCCGCCAGGGAACTAACTTATAGCTTCGCCGAAAGTGCTCAGTTAACTCCGCAGAGAGATTTAACTTCGCTTGAAGCCACACGCAACCCGCAGAAGGATGTTCGGTAGCTTCGCCACAGACGATATCTAGCTCCGCTGAAGAGCTGTCTTCTGACTTCACCACATGCGCTTTCCAGCTCCACTGTGAGCTCAACGCGGCAGCTCCGCTGCTGGTCTGCTATGGTCAACCTTTGACCAATTAAATCTCCAGATGAGATCAAATCTAATCAGGATTGAGATCAAATCCAATCAAGATCAAATCTGAGACCAAATTTGGCAGTTGATTGCCATAATCTCTTGACTCTTCTAAAACGAGTAAGAGGATCAGGGGAAATCTTCCAACTATATGGAAAGGATCAAAACAGATCAAGAGGATCAACCGACCTGTTACTTCTAACTTCACAGAAGCTGATCCTAGCCTCACAGCAAGGCTACTTTCTAGATTTAAACAGATTTGATTCGATCTGTTTCTATATTTTCAAGGGACAATTATACCCTTGCTCTCCCTATAAATAGCCCACCAGGGGCACAAGGAGAGAGGCGTGCACGAAGACCTCTCACACACGCAAGGACTTCTTCACGACATGAAAGGACGCACCGCGCGTACTAACAGAGATCTATTCTCTTGAATTCAGAGACTTTTAGAGAGCTGCTTCTCTAATCAGGGTACTGATACCCTAATACTTTCTTCTCAAGGAATCTCCGAAATCAGGCGAGAAGGAATTCCTAAGTGAAGGCGATTTTGAGGAGTAACAAGAGGGTTCTACCAACCTTCTGTTCTCTGATTCCCCGAACCAGGCGAGAAGGGAATCTCATCGCTCGCATCGTCAAAGGGACAAAGTGGTCGCGCGCTGATCAGACTCCTATCGGCACACTTCTCTAAAATCTCCGAGGAGATTTACTTGTAATCTTTTGTGTTACTTGTAATTTAGCTCCTCGACCCTTTTTGTAAGTTTTCCCCTTTGTAAAACAATGGAAAACAAGATGGCGACTCCGCTGGGGACAGAATTCTCCACTGCTGAGAACCAAGTGTCGCAATGCGACGAACAGACCTTCGGGTCTATCTCTGAATTCAGAAAAGCCGGTGTATCCAGAGTCCCTCTGGCTAAATCTTCAAGGCAAGTCTCTGCAGAGACAGATAAGGCTCTCTGCGAGCCTACTGCGGTCCTCTGGCGCAACAAGGAAGCACGCCTGCAGTCTTAGTCCATCACTTTCGAGAACCTGATCGTTCACTTTGACCAAGAAAATTCGAAGAAGTCCTCTCTGGGGGTGGTCTAATGCTTCATGCATAGAAGCATAGAAAGGTCTCCATGACCAAGGTTTCAGAACAGAAACCAGAAGCAAATTCTGCCAACACCCCTTAGCCTCGCGTGTGGCTAGTCAGGTTCCTTGCGAACCTAAGTCTCCCATGCCAAAGCAGATGTGGAGGCCTAAACAGGAGGCTCTGGGCAAAGCCTCAGGCATAGCTACGCCAGAACTGCGTCTCTCTCTCGAAGAAAAAGGCAAGATGCCTGCCTGCTCTGACAATGCTGCCAGCCGCGAAGTTACAGCGGCGACCATACCTTCGTCCAACTCAAGAGCAACAACTCGCGCCAGCCTCGTTCTTATGAGCGAAGCTACTGTACCACAGCCTACGCGCGAAGTTCATAGCCGCGAAGCTGGAACCAAAGCACCACAGCGTGTTTCGTCCCCCAGTCCTTCAAGTATTAGGTTAGCTCTTCGCAGCGGAGCTAAGGGATCGTCCCTAAGTGCTGATAGCGTTACTTATGCAGCTTCAGCGCCCAAGGGCGTTTCCAAAGCTTTGAGCCGCGAGCTTAGAGCCAATGCACTATCTAAGGCTAATCGCCTTCGCAGCAGCATAGTGAATAAAGCACCACAGCGTGCTCCGCTCTCCAGTTTGTCAAGCGCTGAGCTCGCGCCTTGTGGCGGAGTTAAGGGATTGTCCCAAGTGCTGATATAGTTGCTCATGCAGCTTCAACATCCAAGGGCACCCCCAAGGTTCTTAGCCGGAAGCTAGAGCTAAAGCACTATTCTGTGCTAATCCCTCTGAGGTGATAAAAGACAGGACATTGTCCTATGCGCGATCCAACAGAGCCTCTGCGCTGGATTATTTAGACCCAACTGGGTCTAACTTACGGGAAATCTTGACAAATAAACGGAAGTCGGAATCTTTCCGAACTACTCCCCATGTTGTCAACAAATGGATGTCAGCTGGTGACAGTCCACTCAGTCCATTGCCGGCTAGGACCAATTCTCGTCACTTCTCCAGGCCGACGATCAGTTTTTGATCGACTATCGGTACAGACCCCAGTGAAACAACATAAAAGGAGCATCTCACGAGATTTACCTTCTGCATCCGTCAACATGACCTGAAGAGGACGAGAGCTGCGCAGGGGAAGATAAGCGTTTGACGACACTCCCTACAGCTCCCCAGATCCAGGTTATAGCCCAGGCTTGGGCGAAGTCTTGGTGCATGAAGAGGGTGTCTTCCGAAACACCAGATCTAGGGTTGCAATACCCTACAGTTATGAACAACCTTCTTCTTCGACCGCAGTAGCCCCACCGGGAACAAAGAGAGGATCAGTCCAGTGGTCTGATGAAGAAGATGAAGATAGCGGGTATGCCTCTTCGGCGACAGTCAGTTCAGTGCGAACAGACAGAGCATCAGTTAATATGGCTGATAATGCTAACGACGACCTTCGTCAGCGTTTAGAAGCTCAGGAGCAAACTTGCAAAACCCAGCAAGAAGCTTTGGACAACATTCAACAGATGCTCGCTCAACTCCTCAATAACCGGAACAATAATGACACCGGGAGCAACCATGATGAGGAAGAACATCTTAGCAATGACCAGCCAAAGGCGGAAAAGTTCAAGGAGGGTTCTTCTTTAGACGCTGAAGTCCTTAAGGGCCTCCCAAGCTCAATTGCATCCCTAGCTCAGAGGAATGAATTAAAGAAAGTAGGGGCAGTCCGTCCTTACCCGCTGGAGTGGGATTCAGTGCCATACCCACCGAAGTTCAAACCACTAACATTGCATACCTATGATGGTAAGAGCTCACCAAACCAGCACATCTACTATTTCCGGTCTCAGACCGGTAATGTTATAGACAATGATGCCATCATGGCTAGGCTGTTCATTGGCACCTTAAAGGGGGTGGCATTTGATTGGTTCCGAAGTCTCCCTCCGGCTCCGTCAATTCCTGGATCGACCTGGAAACCCGATTCCTTTCTCATTTCTATGAGGACGATATCGAGGTAACCATGGACAAGCTCCTCTCCACCGTGCAGAAGAAGGGCGAATCTGTCCGTGATTACATTGAGCGGTTCAAAAACTTATCTTTGATGTGCCCAGCAGGGATGCCATTACCTATGCTCTTACAGACGTGCAGGCATAACTTCTTGGACAAGTAGAGGTTCGCATGGGGGCTGTCAAAGCCCATACCTGGAAAGAACTGGTCGAACAAGCTGAGATAGCCGAAAAGTCAGCTAAAAAGTTTGAACCATCCACCCCTAAAGGCAAATGGGGTATGAACAATAAAGGACGTAGCGACATGGCACAGTCAGCCCAAGCCAAAGGGAAGGAGACTATGTCCATAGAATTATCCGGGGATGTTCAGTCGAAGGCCAAGAAGAGTGGTTTCAATAATCAGGAGTCTAAGTTTCCCCCGAAATAGTACTCCTTCAAGACGATCAGGTGGTCACAATATTCCATTTGCTCCACAAAGGGAATAAAATGAAGTTACCAGAGGCTTGACATCCCAATGAGATAGGACGCACGAATGATCCCAAATACTGTCTCTACCACAGGATGATTCACCATCCTACCGACAAGTGCTTTGTCCTCAAGGACAGATTCAAGCCTGATCGACGCTGGAATCCTGACACTGAAGTCAGAGCAGAAGAAAGTCACTGCCAATATGGTGACCCTCGAGTTCGGCAAAACCCCAAAGGTCACAGTTCCTGACGGGACTTATCCAGTCCCTGCGCCACGACTGGAAGTCAAACATCCTGCGGCTAAAACTCAGGATAATAGAGGTCTTGTTCCCTTGACATTGGAGACAGGGGAAGTCATGTGGATACACCCAGACCTTGTCCAGACGTACAGTGGGATTCAAAGAAGTCCAAGTTGAAGGGCAAATCTTGTAATGTCATCTCCATCCTGCCAGACGATGACAATCTTACGTCAGCTTCCCTCAGTGATTTTGAAGGAGAAAAGCATGCTTGCACGACATAGGCTGATATACCTCAGCCGACGGGTACTCGATCCGGAAAATCATACTTAAAACAGTATGAGAAGGCTACTGACGAGACACAACAGCAAACGACGTCAGTACAAATACCAGCATCCTCTTCGGTTCCAACCAAGGGTAAAGAGAGCCTAAGGAGGTCCGGTTCGACCATGTCCTAAAGAAGCCTTTAGGCCCAGGGCTTGACATGCCCTTTCGTTTTGACATATTGGCCCAGCTGGCTAATATCCCAGCTTGTATTACAATACACGAGCTCCTTCGTCTCTCAAAAGAGACGAGAGAAGCACTCAGGGATGCCCTGACTAATTCAGAATCATTCCTGATATATATGCCAGAGACCCCTAAAGATGACGCTCAGTCTCCATGCCCTGAATGCCATCATGCACAATCAAAGGTGCCCGCTATTACCTTCACAGCGGAAGATATGCTTCTCAAGGATAACAAGCACGCTCGACCTCTGTACTACACCGGATATATCGGTTCAACATGCATTGAAAGGGTACAGGTTGATCCGGGGTCTGCACTCAGCATCATCCCCAAAAGGCTCCTCTACTTCCTCGGTATACCACTATATAGGTTGTCCGCAACCACTACTACAATATACGGTTTTAACGCCGGGAGTAGTCATCCACTTGGAAAAATTCGACTCCGTTGTCGAATCGGGAGCCTGAAGTCAGAAGTAACATGCTATGTCATTGATGCTGACACGTCATACAACTTGCTGCTAGGACGACCGTGGATCCACGCCAACTGGATCATTCCCTCTACTCTGCACCAATGCTTCAAATATGTTGAAGATGATGCGACAGTACGAACTGTCTTCGCTGAGAAGCAACCATTCAAAGGGGTGGAAAATTATTTCACTGACGCTCTCCTGTATCAAGAGACTGGTGAAACATCCAAAGAACCATTGCCAGATAATGATGATATTGGCAATGAGGCGGAGCAGAGTCTGAAGCAGGCATCCCAGCCATTTTGATTGGCGAACCAATTATAGCATGTCTTAATAATCCCCAATATAATACTCCTTCTGAAGATGAAGGTGAATGGGTAATTAATGATAATCTTTCTTTGATTATCTTGCGAGTGTTGGGTTTGAAATCATTACGGATAGCTCTCTGCACACGCCTTTACATAGACCAAGTGCATCCGGTACACCCGTGGAATCTATAGAAGGGGCCGCTTTAGTGATCCCTCCATCCAAAGAAGGTCAGTCACCGATAATTTTTGGCAGAACCCAACCACGGGGATCCGCAGCCGATTCAAGTTCAGACTCAGACACCCCACAATTCTTCCATTACGCGTGACCAGTGCGCCATATTATGAAGAAAATGGGGTACAACCTAAAGCATGGAGAGGGCCTGAATTTGAAAAAGGAAGGCATAGTTTGCTGCGTAACTTTATGCCAAAAGGGAAGCCTACAAATTACTATGATAATACACGCAGGGGGTTGGGATACGTTACACCCACATCGCCAGCAACGGTTCAATTCAAGATGACGAACCAATTCCATCGCATTCCGCCTCATCCTCCGAGTGGGACTCAGATGTCAGTGTGGGAATGATGTTCGAGAATCTCACCGTTAATATGACCTCGAGCAGTCAATTGGAGCCTGCGGAAGCTACTGATGAGGAACCATGGGCCCAGCAATTAGATCTCCAATGGGAAAAGCGATTCGAACTGCGCGAACCACCTACTGAAGACAAGGTGATGCAGGTCAACTTGGTAGTCGAGATCACCCTAAACCCATCTTTATAAGTGAAAGCTTGTCACTTATGGAAAAGGAAGAATTAATAATACTCGTAAAGGAGTACATAGACGTCTTCGTATGGAATTACGAAGATATGCCCGGACTTGATTCGCAAATAGCCATGCATCGTCTGAATATCAAGCCCAACGCCAAGCCAGTCAAGCAGCAACAACGTCGGTTTCGCCCAAATATTATGGAGGCTATTGAAGCCGAAGTTCACAAGCTCATACATGTGGCTTCATACGGGAGGAACAGCATCCAGATTGGGTTGCCAATATCGTTCCCGTCCTCAAGAAGAATGGGAAGATACGGATCTGCATCGACTACCGCGATCTCAATACGGCTTGTCCTAAGATAAATTCCCACTGCCCATCACTGATGTCATGATTGACTATACCTGTGGATTCGAAAGAATGTCTTTCATGGACGGCTTTTCAGGGTACAATCAAATTAAATGTACCCCGACGACGAGAAGCATACTTCGTTCCGAACACCCTTGGGGTATACTGCTACACCGTGATGCCCTTCGGACTGAAGAACGCCGGAGCAACCTATCAGCGGGTAATGAGTACAATCTTCCGCGATCATCTCTGAAAAACGGTAGAATGCTATGTCGACGACATTGCTGTCAAAGCCGCAACAAGGATGACCATCTTCATGACTTGAGAATGATGTTCGATATAATGCGGGCTCATCAACTGAAAATGAATCCGACAAAATCCTTCTTGGAGTTTCGAGCGGCAAGTTCCTTGGATATATTGTTACATCAAAAGGGATTCATCTTGATCCAGATAAAGTCAAAGCCATTCAGAGCATGCATCCACCGAGGAATCTTAAGGAGCTCAGAGGCTTGCAAGGTAGACTGGCTTATATTAGAAGATTCATCGCAAATCTCTCAGGCCGCTGTCAACCGTTCACCCGACTCATGAAAAAGGGTGCTTCCTTCGTATGGGATCAAGCTTATCAGGAAGCTTATGAAGACATCAAGAGATATCTCACAAAACCTCTAGTCTTAGTAGCTCCCACATCAGGGAAACCATTCTTGCTTTATGTGAAAGTTATGGACCATTCTCTTGGTGCCCTCCTTGCTCAAAAGGACGACAATGGTCACGAACAGGCCATTTATTATCTGAGCAGGACTCTGATAGGAGCGGAATCTCGCTATAATCCTATCGAGAAGGAGTGCTTAGCCCTTGTCTTTGCCGTTCAGAAAATATGACATTATTTGGTTGGCCAAACCATACATGTCATTTCCAGAGTGAATCCTTTGCGTCTTCTCATGACGAAGCCAGGATCATTGAATTCAAGATTAGCTAAATGGGCACTCCTTTTGTCTCAATACGACATGACCTTTATCCCTCAAAAGGCGGTTAAAGGCCAGGCCCTTGCAGAGTTCTTGGCGCTCATCCAGTTCCGGAACACTCAAAACTTCATGAAGATATTCCAGATGAAGTCTTCGAGTCTAATACAACCTCAGAGGAGGAAGTGTGGCAGATGTTCTTCGATGAAGCATCACGAATAGGCCCTGACGGCAGGATCATCGCCGGTGTGGGGTTGTGTTTATCTCCCCACAAAATCACGTCCTTCCTAGAGCATTTTCTCTGACAAAATCATGCTCCAACAATGTAGCGGAATATAATGCTCTACTTATTGGCCTACAACTCGCCCACGGAATGGGGGTACGCTACCTCGAAGCTTATGGCGATTCAAAGCTGATTATCAATCAAGTTAAAGGCGAATATGAGGTCCGCCATGAAGACTTGGTGCCTTATTATCACACAGTCATCGAATTGGCTAATCTGTTTGATGGTTTTTACATCCGGCACGTATCTCGATCTCAGAATACTAAGGCAGATGCTCTTGCTGCATTAGCAACAATACTAGCCTTGCCAGTCGACACCGAGTATCACCTCACAGTGGCGACTCGACATCTTGTATGCTCTAAGCATATGTTAAGAACCAGAGAGGTCTATAATGTATCGACGGATCTTGAGCCGGGAGATTGGCGATTTCCTTTCATCGACTATGCTTTACATGGTCTGCTGCCAGACGATCCTAAAGAAGCGGCATCTATCAGACAAAGGTCTCTCCGTTTTTACTTCAATCCAACTTTGAAGACACTTTATCGTCGTTCATATGACGCGTCCTCCTCCATTGCCTTTCTAATTCAGAGGCACAGGAAGTGCTTAAAGAAGCACACGATGGCATATGTGGAGCTCATCAGCCAGGTCCAAAACTTAAAGACAGATTGCATAGGCTTGGATATTATTGGCCAACCATGGTAGCCGATGCCATCCAATATGCACGAAGGTGTAAAGCATGTCAAATTCATGCGGACTTCATACATCAGCCTCTGGAGTTGCTCCACCCAACTGTTGCTTCATGGCCATTTGAAGCATGGGAATTGATGTCGTAGGGCCAATCAGCCCCTCTTCGACAAGAGGTCACCGGTTTATCCTGGCAATAACCGATTACTTTTCAAAGTGGGCAAAAGCTATACCACTGGTTGAAGTCAAAACCTCTAACGTGGTTAATTTCATCAAACACCATGTCATCCATCGATTTGGTGTCCCTAGGCGGATCATCCATGATAACGGTCCCCAGTTCATAAGCCAGGTATTTTATCAATTCTGCGATAAATACCGAATTCAGAATGTGGCTTCAACTGCTATAATCCGCCGCTAATGGCTTGGCGGAAGCATTCAACAAAACAATCATCAAGTTACTCAAGAAGTTCGTCTCCTCGAGTAAGCGAGATTAGGATGAAAAGCTTGGTGAATGTCTTTGGGCCTACCGAACCACAGTTCGGACCCCAACAGGCAATACGCTTTTTTCCCCTGGTGTACGGGTGCGAAGTAGTCATCCCGTTAGAAATTCAGATGCTGTCATTACGAGTTGCTCTAACCACTAAGATCACATCAGAGGACAATGATTGGTTGCGTCTCCAAGAGCTAGAAGCCTTAGATGAGAGGCGGTTACAAGCTCAGCAGCATATCGAGTTGTATCAAGCTCGAATCTCAAAAGCCTTCAATAAGAAGGTCAAACAAAGAGTCTTCCAGAAAGGAGACTTGATTTTAGCCGTCAGACGACCGATGATTATGACGCACAAAATCAAAGACAAATTTCAGCCTAAATGGAAGGACCATTTGTAATAGAAACAGTCTATTCAAACGGAGCATATCGCCTTATGACTTTAGATGGCGATTTACTCATGATGACCGATCAATGGCAAGTTTCTAAAGAAGTATTATCCTTGATTAAGGATCCTTCTCACGATCAAGTTAACACTACACCTCTGATCAAGACCTTCAAATTTAAGGTACACATAAAGAGCACTCTCTCTCTTCTTCCAAATGGGATCATACAACCATAAACCAGTAGGAACCTGGTCATGCACTGGTTGTCTCAAGGAGATTCAAGGTTACACATGCACTAACCAAATCATCCAACACCTTTAACAGTTAAGGATAGAGGAAAATGTTGGCCTTTAAGCCCAACATAGTCCTCGACAACTCATCATGCTGAGGGGATAGCATGGCTAGCCCGACTCAAACGGTAGTTGGTAAAGGCATGTCAAACCGGTTGACAGCTGAGGATTTGCTAAAATCCTAAGGGACCAGTTCCCATTTGATTCCCTCTCCAAAATCACTTACCAATTCTCATCCATAGAATGGTAAGACCACATACAAAGCTCTTTCATCCATTTCGCTGTTACGTTAACATTAAACCTATGACGGGTGATCTCCTCGTTTTCACAATGAAAACGAGCCCTTTTTCAAAATTCCATTAAAATTTTGACTGGTCTGAACAATGTCTAATCTTGTTGACAATTACAAAAGACAGGTGACAGGCAAGCCGATGACCAGTTCTATACTTGTTGACATTTACAAAAGACAAGTATCACCTTTCAGTCCGACAAGGACTACCTTCGAGCTTGTTGACATTTACAAAAGACAAGTCTCACTTTTTAGTCCGTCAAGGACAACTCCGAACTTATTGACATTTACAAAAGACAAGTTTCACCTTTCAGTCCGACAAGGGCTACCTTCGAGCTTGTTGACATTTACAAAAGACAAGTCTCACTTTTTAGTCCGTCAAGGACAACTCTGAACTTGTTGACATTTACAAAAGACAAGTATCACCTTTCAGTCTGACAAGGACTACTTTCGAGCTTGTTGACATTTACAAAAGACAAGTCTCATTTTTAGTCCGTCAAGGACAACTCCGAACTTGTTGACATTTACAAAAGACAAGTTTCACCTTTCAGTCCGACAAGGACTACCTTTGAGCTTGTTGACATTTACAAAAGACAAGTCTCACTTTTTAGTCCGTCAAGGACAACTCCGAACTTGTTAACATTTACAAAAGACAAGTTTCACCTTTCAGTCCGACAAGGACTACCTTCGAGCTTGTTGACATTTACAAAAGACAAGTCTCACTTTTTAGTCCGTCAAGGATAACTCCGAACTTGTTGACATTTACAAAAGACAAGTTTCACCTTTCAGTCCGACAAGGACTACCTTCGAGCTTGTTGACATTTACAAAAGACAAGTCTCACTTTTTAGTCCGTCAAGGACAACTCCGAACTTGTTGACATTTACAAAAGACTACTTCAAGCTTGGTGGCTTCTCAATCGGTTATGTCATTCCGACCTCTGAACCGGCAGATAGCCAAGTCTCTCCTTTCAGTCCGGCAAGGACTACTTCGAGCTTGGTGGCTTCTCAATCGATTATGTCATTTCGACCTCTGAACCGGCAGATAGCCAAGTCTCACCTTTCAGTCCGGCAAGGACTACTTCGAGCTTGGTGGCTTTTCAATCGGTTATGTCATTGCGACCTCTAAACCGGCAGATAGCCAAGTCTCACCTTTCAGTCCGGCAAGGACTACTTCGAGCTTGGTGGCTTCTCAATCGGTTACGTCATTGCGACCTCTGAACTGGCAGATAGCCAAGTCTCACCTTTCAGTCCGGCAAGGACTACTTCGAGCTTGGTGGCTTCTCAATCGGTTATGTCATTGCAACCTCTGAACCGGTAGATAGCCGAGGCAAGGACTACTTCGAGTTTGGTGGCTTCTCAATCGGTTATGTCATTGCGACCTCTGAACCGGCAGACAGCCAAGTCTCACCTTTCAGTCCGGCAAGGACTACTTCGAGCTTGATGGCTTCTCAATCGGTTACATCATTGCGACCTCTGAACCAGCAGATAGCCAAGTCTCACCTTTCAGTCCGACAAGGACTACTTCGAGCTTGGTGGCTTCTCAATCGGTTATAACATTGCGACCTCTGAACCAGCAGATAGCCAAGTCTCACCTTTCAGTCCGGCAAGGACTACTTCGAGCTTTGTGGCTTCTCAATCGGTTACGTCATTGGGACCTCTAAACTGGCAGACAGCCAAGTCTCACCTTTAAGTCCGGCGAGGACTACTTCGAGCTTGGTGGCTTCTCAATCGGTTATGTCATTGCGACCTCTGAACCGGCAGATAGCCAAGTCTCACCTTTCAGTCCGGCAAGGACTACTTCGAGCTTGGTGGCTCTCAATCGGTTATGTCATTGCGACCTCTAAACCGGCAGATAGCCAAGTCTCACCTTTCAGTCCGGCAAGGACTACTTCGAGCTTGGTGGCTTCTCAATCGGTTATGTCATTGCGACCTCTGAATCGGCAGATAGCCAAGTCTCACCTTTCAGTCCGGCAAGGACTACTTCGAGCTTGGTGGCTTCTCAACCGGTTACGTCATTGCGACCTCTGAACCGGCAGATAGCCAAGTCTCATTATTTAATCCAGTAAGGACTATTTCTTTGAGCTTGGTGGCTTCCCAATCGGTTACGTCATTGCGACCTCTGAACCGGCAGATAGCCAAGTCTCATCATTTAGTCCAGTAAGGACTATTTTCTCAAAAGGCTGCAATGCAACTTGAAAGCGACAATTCAAAGGATAAAACAAGTTGAAAATACGGCAGGGGAGTCAAAACAAAATTACTTTTTTGATTCCGAAAAGAAGGGATACATGAAGGGACATATATTAAAGCTATAAGGGTGCTTCATAAGATTTGATCCGTCCTTCAAGAAAGGCCAGCCTTGTCTTCCTATCGTCAGCAGCCCTGACAAGCGCCTGTGACCTTAGCTCAGCCTCATTAAAACTCGCCGCCTGGGCCAAGCGAGCTCCAACTTCAACCAAAGTTGCCCTCTGAGCTGACTCTTGCCGCGAGAGTTCGCCACTCTGAGCCTTAAGCTGCTCAAGCCGTGCAGTCTCTTCAAGACGCACTGGTTCAGCCTTGGATAAAAGAAGATTTGCCTTCCTAATCATCTCCTTGGCCTTTTCAATTTTATCTTCAGCGTCAAGAAGAGCACTGCTAGAAGCATCTATGGCGTCCCCGAGCTCTATCTTCCTTGTCTCTAAGGATTTCAAGTCAGAAGAAATGGCCTTAGCAGCTTCCTGAGCGGTAAGATGGGCTTCATGCATTTGAGCGACAAGGTGTGCAAGCTGCTCATTAACCGAAGACTCCAGGTCTGAATGGCTAAGACGGCACCATTCGTCTACATCCCTCTCAAGTTGGTCCACCAGAAGTTCCAATGCAGCGGCCTGGTCATCCCCTCCAAAGTCTCGGACACTCTCAATGCTTCGGGAGAGGACCACCTTTAGAGCAAAAATGAAGTTGTCGAGCCTTTCAAAATCAAAGCAATGGATCGCTTCAAGCTCTTATAAAAGCTATGACTAATTCGGCCACAAATTCATTCTCAGCCTCAGTCACTTCTGGTAGACGAGCAGCCCTTGAAGATTCCACTGGCTTTATTGACACCACGGTGGAAGGAATAGTAGAAGCACTGGCTGCAGCAACATGAGAGATCGTCGGTGACCTCGGAAGAGCCTTCATTGAAACCAGTACACTGGCCACAACCGAGGTCGGACTAGTGACTATTTCCTGGAGAGCGGGCTCAACCACCAGTGTTGGAGAAGTAGGACTGGTAATTACCCTCAGCTCCGCACCTGGCAAGATAGATGGCGCTGGCGAAACTGATGGCATCTCACTCACTGATATAGTTGGACGTGAGATTGGTTCCATGACTACCGTCCCCTCAGTTTCAGTTCCTCTGGCTGGTTCAGGTTGATAAGAGGGTCTGTCGCCATACAAGGCATCCAACTCAGCAGCATCTGCTGCGGTCGAAGCACTTGCTTCGCCCCTGGTTCCCTCAGGAAGATTGGTTGGCTCTCTTAAAGTCGACGCACCGAAAAGCGAAACACCTGCAACAAAGACTTTGTTTAGGCAGGGCACAACAAATAGCAAGAGTCAAAAGGTCAAAACATTACCAAAAGACGGTGTCGCCTCAATCGTCTTGGCAGCTACATCAGTCTCTACGGGCTCTATTGGAAAATCTTTGGCGGAGTCAACACGAATGGCCGGCCCGCCTTCGCTTGCCGAACCCTCCGTGGTCCACCCAAAGGAACTAGAAGCTTCGGAACTTCCTTTCGAAGTCCCGGCACCCGAAGGACCAACATCAGCCGCATCACCTCCGGACTCTTCTAAGACGGCGAAGTAGCCAGCCTCATCGCCCTCCTTATAAGTAAACAAGGGATCATAATGTTCCCCTTGTTCTCCGACAGTTTCAGCTCTCGGGCTTCTCACCGCCTTAGCACCTGAATTACAAAGCAAATAATGAGCTATCCGGAATACATGAAAAGTATATTATAAGGACGAAGCTGATCTTACCCAGGTCCGGAGTGGCTTTGCCAGTAGTCGGTTCAGGAACCGACGGTTCAGCTACTAATGGGGCAGGAGGAGGAAGCACTGCAGATGGTTCGCCCTCTGCAACAACTGTAGGAGCGTGGCGACGGGGCTTCTTCACCACCCGCTTCCTACGAGATCCACCCTCCCGCTTTCGTTTGAAGTGGACGTCGGGATCTTCCTCCTCCACTTCTACATCGGCATGTTCTACGGGGGCCGTCCCCACCACGCCAGAAGCAGCTGCTGGAGCCTCAGCACCTGTCTCCGCTTCAAAGCGAGGACTTTCTGCATCCGAGGCTTCACTGTCATCAACGGCAATGAATTCCCTGATGCCTGGGACGCGAACCTTTTACCCTCATTTTTCTCAGAAACCTTCCGCTTCAGTTGCTGAGAAATTAACTTCACACCAGAAGAATTAACAGAGAATCCGAGGGGTATGGAGTTTGAGGTTGCATACCACTGGCAGAATCCAGGGTCATCAGAAGGTTTGGAGTCCTCAGCGGCGTGCACAGCCGCGCCTCGGTACAGCCTGCAATGAAGAACCGCCAGGCACGGCCTCCATCAATGAGGCTCCCCATAAAAGCCATATTGTTGTTTGGGTTGTCCACGTACAATTGGTCATATCCAAGCTGGCGGGCAAACCGACTTGGAACATAAGGCTCCAAGTAGCAGGTGTCCCCGCTTCTGTACAATAAATGTGAGGGCCGAATGCTGACCAGCCACTCAAGAATTCCCCGGCTCAATGACGTCTGCCCTTCCCCCACGTCTTTGAACTCTTCACCATAGCCCGCATCTCGAATATAGGGGAAGCAGCAGAAAAGGCTATAGACGTCATAGCGGCACAGCAATTTACGGGCCACAACCACGTAAGTCTTCAGCCATGAACATCCTTCGAATCGACGGAGAAGCGCCGTTCGAACACCTTCTGGGGGGGTCCTCTCTGGCTTCAATCAAGGAGGGAAGTGTAGGGCGAACCACGCCATCAAATAAGTATACAGCAGACCTATTCTGGGGTTTGGTCCGTCGCAGGGCAAAACAGTCCCCTTTCCCCGCTTCGTCGTTGGTGGCCTACAGAAAGCCTCCGTCAATGCGCGAAGGCCTCTCTGAATACAGCACACCATGGCCGGAAGAAGTCCCAGAGAACGACCATGGACTAGACGAATGGCAGGCAACAAGACAGTCGAATGAATGACGTCGCCCGATGAAGATGGCACCACACACCTCTTCAACCAGACCGTCAAGAGACCAGCCAGCAGTGCCTTCCGGGACGTCGGTCGACGAGCCTGATAGTGGAAACTCCGAAGGATATCACCTTTCTCATAGGGGCCGTCATCTTCTTCCAAAATTAGATCCCCTTGAGAATGCTTTTGCATCCGGCGAAAGATGTCTTCGTCAGCAACTCCACAATGAGCCGCTTCAGGAGTATTTTCCATATCGTGGAACAAATAATCTCCCCAGCTCTTCAAGCTGCATGAAGTTCCCTTATTGCTTCCATGCATACTGGAGCAAATGTACAAATGGCACATTAACTCCTGGTAGGTCTCAAACAAGGCGGGTTCCTGCTTCTCCAGAAGTGCCAATTTCGCCTCGCACGGGAAGTATTCTTCATATGGGAAAGATCCAAAGGCAGAGCAGAGACTTCCCACATCTCGTGCAAAGCCATACCCAATTCGCCAATAGGGGTGAAGAAAGTCCTTGTAGCCGGGCAGTATAACTCGAAGATGGCATAAAAGTTTGCTACGCTCATCTGAATGCCA